>VNJQ01003742.1:0-31898 GCA_008042515.1 Drosophila truncata | reverse complement strand
GGGGGGGGGGGGGGGGGGGGGGGGGGGGGGGGGGGGTTGGGGTGTGGAAATGGGGGGAGGGGTCCTGCGGTTCGCTAATGGGCAATTTATATCACTTTTAATGCCCGGCAGCAAAATCAATAAAGCGCTGAGCTGCCCAACATCTTTTTACATGAATTAGTCCTGGCCGATGATTGTATGTAAGTGTGTGTGTGTGAGGGAATTGTAACTGTACTTGCATAATATACATACAAATAGATATGTACATATGCATATGAATTCTGCATTGTTTCCAGGGTTAATGGTCTCAAAAAGGATATGTCAGAAGGTGATAAACTTAAATTTCTAGCTCTTTCGTTGGAGGGGATCCTGATTATGATGAAAGGAAATCGTTAAGCATCTTCTGTTAACTGTAAATTGTAATCCAATAGGAAATAGTTTCTAAATTGGGGTTATTTTTTGTAAATTCAAGGAACTAACAAATATAATATTGGTTTTCTGAGTTTTATATCACTAATTATCTTTTTCATTCCTTTTATTACCCCATTTTACCCTCCATTTACTCCAATAGATTTAATTTCTACAAATGTTATTCATATTTTCAGGTGGAACCCCCATTAAACTGTCCAAGGATCATCAACTGGACAGTAATACCAGCAAGACTACCCAATAATCCCCCAACGGCAACAGCAACAGCAACAGCAACATCTGTAGCAGCAGCAGCAGCAGCTTCATGGTAATTGTCCCCCGTCAACGTCGATTGAATAATACCAATACCAAGATAAATATATACCTGAGCGCAGTCAGAGATTAAGAGTGACACCACCTCTCCACCTTCCACTTGCCTTTTTTGTTTGTTGTAGCCACGCTCAGCGAAAGCAGTCGACAGCAGCAACAACAACAACATCAATATGTAGGCGCTCCACAGCAGCGGCAGCAGCAGCAACCACACACGAAATACTAGCAAGAACAGCAGCAGCAACAAATACAACAGCAGCATCATCATTATCAACAACACCCCCCAAACAACCAATCTACAAATTAACTCCCGTAAACACACACAAAATATTAAGATAATAACTGTAAAGAAGAAGCGGCGGCAACTGGGAAGCGCCACAACGATTGCCCGGATCTGGACACAAGAATGCAGCACGTGAGCGCTGCCAGCTCGGTGCCATCAGTTGTAGCCCCCGTTGTGACCACTGGTGGGACGACGATCACCTTGGGCGGACCACCACCGCTCCCCAAATCGGAGCACAAGGAGGATGGCAAGCCGCCGCACGGCATTGAGATGTACAAGGTGAACATCGAGGACATCTCTCAGCTCTTTACCTATCACGAGGTCTTTGGCAAGATCCATGGCGATGTTGTGAATCATCAATTGGCGGCGGCCCATGGAGGCCAGTTGCCACCACCGCCGCCCCTTCCACCGCAGGCCACTAGTCATGCGGCCAGTGCGGCAGCAGCCGCAGCAGCGGCGTCTACAAATAATGCCGCTGTGGCGGCAGTTATGGCCTCCGCCAATGCGGCGGCGGCAGCAGCAGCGGCTGCATCAGCAGCGGGCGGCGGTGGAGGACTACCGCCGGCCACCAGCGGTAATGGGGGCCAGCAGGTGACTGTAACGACGACCAGCAGCTCGACGGCCAGCAGCGGCGGGAGCACCACCAGTGGGGGCACCACGACCACGGCGGGTGAGTTGCTTATGCCTAAAATGGAGGGCGGCATTCATGGCGTGGACGGCAGCGGCAATGGCGGCGGCAACGGCGGGCAGAACGTGGCGCTGGCGCCGGACGGTACGCCAATAGCGACGGGGACGCACGTCTGCGACATTTGCGGCAAGATGTTCCAGTTCCGGTACCAGCTGATCGTGCACCGGCGCTACCACAGCGAACGGAAACCGTTCATGTGCCAGGTGTGTGGCCAGGGCTTCACAACGTCGCAGGATTTGACCCGCCACGGCAAGATACACATTGGCGGGCCCATGTTCACCTGCATCGTGTGCTTCAATGTGTTCGCGAATAATACGAGCCTGGAGCGGCACATGAAACGGCACTCGACGGACAAACCGTTCGCCTGCACCATTTGCCAAAAGACCTTTGCCCGCAAAGAGCATCTGGACAATCACTTTCGTTCGCATACGGGCGAAACGCCCTTCCGTTGCCAGTACTGCGCCAAGACGTTTACGCGCAAGGAGCACATGGTCAACCATGTGCGCAAACACACGGGTGAGACGCCACATCGTTGCGATATTTGTAAGAAGTCCTTTACGCGCAAGGAACACTATGTTAACCACTACATGTGGCACACTGGTGAGTGTGATTGATTGGTGGGGGCGGACAATGCGAGCGGCGAGCGCCACAAAAAAAAATAAACAACAACCAGAACAAGAACAAGAACAGAAAAGACAGCTCAGAATCAGAATCAATCTCTCAAACCCAACCTAATATCAACTCCAAGACCAACTCCAGTCAGACCAAATTCAATCCATAGAGTACAAGAACAACTACAACAGCCATCACCACATCACACCAACCAAACCAAACCAAACCAAAACCAACCAAGAATCAAAATCAACCAACCAAAACAAAAAAAAAAAAATAGAATTGACAAAAAGCACCGCAAAAAATTAATTATATATAGACATCATCGTGCGTCCTACGTCTTCTTCCTCCCTAACTGTCTATCTATATCTCTCATACGCTTCTATCTCGCTCATCGCTTGTGCTTATTCCACCCGCCAACTCCCACAGTCCCGCCCACTGTACTCCACACAGAGAGAAAAAAATGGTTGCCTTAGATTGGTAATTTATTTTGGTTAAAAAAGCTCGTTAAATGTGATAAATAGTATTTTTATAGATTCAATTCATATGTCAATTATCGATTATAATAATATTCCATTAACCGAGAAGTCATATTCCGATTATTTTTTTGGTCTCAAGGTTCCTCCATAATATTTTTTATATTGGACATACAAATTGCCGTAGCTTTTAAAGCAATAATTTATTTAATCCTCTGAATCATTGCCTACTTTTCGGCGTCTTTAATTGTTTTAGAATCTTAAATTTAGCTGAAACATGACTTACACGTCCCATAAATATTGTTCTGTCTTTTTTTTCTCTGTGCAAACTAACGCTTGAAGCGAGTGCATCTCCAGTGCATCCGCTCATTAATCCTGCTACAAAATAAAAAAAAAAACCAAAGAAAACACGCTCACTCGCTCATACCGCTCCATTTCCCCCCAACCATGATCTCCGCATCACACATTCCCAAAAAAAAGAAAAACTTCACCGACTACAAAAAAAGAAAAGAACTCCAAATCATGCTCACACGCACCAACAAAGACACATCATCCAGTGCTCGTTCCACTCCAACACTCCACTACGTCCATGTCCAAGTCCAAGTCCAAGTCCAATCCTTCACTCCCAATTCGATATATATATATATATTCGATATTTATATAGTGCCTGTATAACTTTGTCTACGCTCTCTCTGCTGTTGAACAGGGTGCCCAAAAATGAAATGAAAAGTCAAGAAAAGATAAAGATTAAGAAAAGTTCGTTGTTGCTGCTTGTCGATTGCCAACGTCTCTGTGTAACTGCGACATTAAAACACGCTCAATGCACAAACACACACAAAGCAATTGGAACACACAACACAACAACACACAGAAACACAGACAACACACAGTCCAGCTCACCTGCTATACAGGGATACCAGCTTAATCCTAAAGCTTTTCGGCGAATCAGTCTTCTCCAGGAACTGAACGTTCTATGCAAATAATACCAAAAATAAAAGCAAAAGCATCCTGAGATCAGCATTGAGTAGAAGAAGCAGAGTTGACAGGCACACCACACATCACATGACACACCACCATCACCATCACATCCAATGAACATCATCCACACCACATACAATCCACATCTGACACCACCACCACCACCACCACCACCACCACCACCACCACGCCCACGTCCATATGCCCGAGCCAGCAGCCTCCGTTCGCTTCGTTCGTTCGAAACCACAACAACGCAAGCCACGGCCAGTTTCACACCAAACAAAAAAAAAAGAAAAAAATTACTGAAAAGCTAAGAAAATGAAGCATTTAATATGAAATTACATTTAAAAAAAGATACCCACCCATTCACGCAGCCACCTAAAAATCACCACGAAAAACCACAAAGAAAAAAAGAACACGGTGCGCGGGTATGGGTTGGGATGATTTTGAAACATTTTTGTTTTTTCTTCGACTTGTCACTAGTTTTCCCTGGGAAAGCCAGCGAGAGTCGAGGAAAAAAGAAAATATGCTTGCGCTGCTAATGCGAATGCGATTTTGTCTTGTCGAACGAGATCAAACGTCATTCCTCCTTTATACAACAATTCCGTTTTGTTCTGCTCTCTGCCCTCTCCCCAAAAAAAAAAAATTAAATATCCAGGTCAAACGCCGCACCAGTGTGATGTCTGCGGCAAGAAATATACGCGCAAGGAGCACCTAGCCAACCATATGCGATCCCACACCAACGAGACGCCGTTCCGTTGCGAGATCTGCGGCAAGAGCTTTAGCCGCAAGGAGCACTTCACCAATCACATACTCTGGCACACAGGTAAAGAGACAAAACGAATCGGACATGCCCGTCCCTTGACCGATTCCGATTCCTGAATTTATCCCAAATCCTATCCAGCTTCAGTCCACATGAACACATGAAATACCACACAAACAGACACTTGGCGGCGGCGGCAGCCAGTGCAAGAGCAGCGATGACGAACTCTCGCTAGATGTAAAGGGATCTATCGAGTAGCCTTAACGAGATCTCGCTATATGAAAAGTAATCTAGCGAGTAGCCTTAACGAGATGTAAAGGGATCTATCGAGTAGCCTTAACGAGATCTCGCTATATAAAAAGAATGTAGCGAGTAGCCTTAACGAGATGTAAAGTAATCTATCGACTAGCCTTAACGAGATCTCGCTAGATGAAAAGATATCTAGCGAGTAGGTATAACAAATACTTGTCAGAAAGAAGCGAGTGAAACAAAGATTCCTTTTTTAAGGATACATAAAATGTTTAATTTTATAAAATAGTTTCTTTTATCAAGTAAAACTAGATGATATCTAAATTTTGCTTCTTTATTCCATTAATAACGAATATTCCCTTAAACTAATACAAATTTTACTAAGGAAAACATTAATTTTGTTTATAATTTTAAGTATAATATGTAATATATTTTCTTCATCGATGCAAGCACCAAAGCCAAATGCCAAAATTGTCCTGCAATCCTCTGAATACACCGCCATAGACCATACCATACCACAAATGACCGACCCTACACCGCCTGCGTGCGGATATTGACGATGATTACTAATCTCTAAATGTTTTCTTGTCCCATCCGCGCGCGACACCCACACATTTGCCACGCAAGCAGGCGAGACGCCGCACCGGTGCGACTTCTGCTCCAAGACGTTTACGCGCAAGGAGCATTTGCTTAACCACGTGCGCCAGCACACGGGAGAGTCGCCACACCGCTGCTCCTACTGCATGAAGACGTTCACGCGCAAGGAGCATCTGGTCAACCACATACGCCAGCACACGGGTGAGACACCGTTCAAGTGCACGTACTGCACGAAAGCGTTCACGCGCAAAGATCACATGGTTAATCATGTACGGCAACATACAGGCGAGTCGCCGCACAAGTGCACATACTGCACCAAGACGTTTACGCGCAAGGAGCACCTGACGAACCATGTGCGCCAGCACACGGGCGACTCCCCGCATCGCTGCTCCTACTGCAAGAAGACGTTCACGCGGAAGGAGCACCTGACGAACCATGTGCGCCTCCATACGGGCGACTCGCCCCACAAGTGCGAGTACTGCCAGAAGACGTTCACGCGGAAGGAGCATCTCAACAACCATATGCGTCAGCATTCGAGCGACAATCCGCACTGCTGCAATGTCTGCAACAAGCCGTTCACGCGCAAGGAGCACCTGATCAATCATATGTCGCGCTGCCACACCGGCGATCGGCCCTTCACCTGCGAGACATGCGGCAAATCCTTCCCGCTCAAGGGTAACCTGCTCTTCCATCAGCGTAGCCACACCAAGGGCCAGGAGATGGAGCGGCCCTTTGCCTGTGAGAAGTGCCCCAAGAATTTCATCTGCAAAGGTAAGTGAGATCTGCTATGATTGCTGCTAAACGTTTGCATGCATCCAGTGGAGGCACGCGTGGCGTGGCGTCAGCATAGTGTCCCAGCCCCAGCTCCAGTACCAAAAAATGATACTCCCTCTAGCCCGTTCCCGTCCTGCCCACCCTCCCAGTTGCTGTTGTGTGGGGTTCGTTCTCACAGACACAAAAAAATATGGGTTACGTCTTGTCAGAAAGTAAATTTAACCACGATTTGATTTTATATACTTAATAATATTTATAATTTCCTTTTTCGTTTTTATTTAAATTGAATTTATCAGCTTATTATTCTGTAAGTTTAAAAATATAGAATCCATACATTTTTCAATGAATTCAAAAAGATTTAATAGAAAACCTGACCAGACACAACCCTTAATCAAAAATTTAAAAGCATCAAACAGCGACTGTGAGAGCGAGCCCCCCACCAAAAATTATAAAATAAATAAAACTTACCCGAGCCGTTTTCGAAATTCGAGATCCAACAACCCCCCGACGATCAGATCTTCATGTCGCTTCCATTGTCCGTTTCGCAGGTCACTTGGTCTCGCACATGCGCTCCCATTCGGGCGAGAAACCGCACGCGTGCACTCTGTGCAGCAAGGCGTTCGTCGAGCGCGGCAATTTGAAGCGCCACATGAAGATGAATCACCCGGATGCTATGATGCCGCCACCACCCGTGCATCCGCATCCGCAAATACCAGCTGGTGTGCTGACGCAAGTCAAGCAGGAAGTGAAACCGATCATAAGTGAGTCGGCAAACACGACTGCGCTAGCGCAAGCGAGTCTTCTTCCCGTGCCCAAGTCGTTCAACTTATCCGGCCCTCCTACCGTTTCAGTTCCCCACCACTCGGCGACCACCACGATGCACACCATCCAGCAGATAACCGGTGGTGCGGCGGGCGGTGCCGGTGCCGTGCAGCTAACGCCGGGCCTGGTGCCCCTGGTCACCTCAACGCTCATCTCGCACAATGCCGCCGCCCAGCAGCAATCGCAGAAGCAACAGGCAGCCGCCGTCGCAGCGGCCCAGCAACAGGCTGCCGCGGCAGCAGCGGCTCAACAGCAGGCTGCCCAGCAACAGGCGGCTGCTGCCCATCAGCAACACCAGCAGCAAGTGGCGGCACAGCATCAGCAACAGGCTGCAGTGGCTGCCCATCAGCAGCAACAACAACAGCAGTTGCAGCAACAGCAACAATTGCTGCAGTTGTCCATCCAGCAGGCGGCTCACCATCATCAGCAGGAGCAGCATCGTCAACAACAGCAGCAGCAACACCAGCAGCAGCAGCAGCAACAACAACAGCAACAGCAGCAGCAACACCATCAGCAGCAGCAGCATCCAGGCCAAGCGCCGCCGCCGCAACAACAGCCGCCACCAGGAGTGCCCATCGCCTTGATAAGTGATCCCAGTGCTTTGGCCCGCGCCGCCATGCAGCTGCAGCATCTGCCAGCGAACGTGGAGCAACATCCGGTTGTTTACTAACAGTAGCCCCTCCTGCACGGCTACACACCCACCACAGCCCACTCCAGCAGCACCACCAGCACCTCAATTGCCGCCACCACGGCAGCTGCCGCCACAGGGTCGACGCAAGCGGCGTGGTGAGAATGGCCAACCAGTGAGCCAGTGGGCTAGTTGGTGAGCCGGGCTGAAACGACATCGCTATATAGGACACACAAACCATAACAAGCACACCCCCTCCCCCATATAAGCAGCTAGTTGTATGTACAATAGTTTTTAGCAGCGCGCTGGTTACGCTGATCTATGGCCCAGATGTGAAAACGAAGCATTCAACGGGGTTCTTTTGGGGTGCCTAGATTTTTATTTTCTTATGACAGTGGCAATCTTCCAATCTTTAAGTGCAATCTGAAGTAATTTTTACAAAACATTTTTTTAGGAATTATTCAAGCATACAATTGTAAATTATAAATAACATATTAACAAATGGGCGATGTAAAGTAAACAAAATACTGATTGTAATATTTTCCAATGAATATCAAATTTATTCATATTTTTTGTAAACTAAAAATTTATTCATTTCTTAAAAGTTACTATAACTTCCTTTAAACTTTAAACAATTTGTAATGTTAAGCAAAAAGTCTAAATTATTATAAATTAACCAGGTAAAGATTTCCCTTGTTTTTTTAAAACTTTAATTCTGGTTTCAAGATTTATTATCTCAGTGAAAGCACTTTAGAATTCAATTGGCTAACGATTTTGCAGCCTTAAAAATCCAGGCGCCCCAGAAAGTCCACTACAGACTATCCCAGATGCAATGCCGGCTCAGCTTCGAGCCATCTTCCTCATTTCGCAACACACACAAAACACTCCTCTACTAGTCTGACGCCGCCAGCTTTAACGTGCAATACGAATCATCTCATAGTTTGTTCTCGGTATCTTCCCAACTCTCACTCTCTCTCTCTCTCTCTCTGTATTTTTAATGCTTTTGGGCGCTTAGCGTCCAGTTTTATTCACGTGTTTTCAACATTTTTGAAATGTGTGTGCCAGGCGGCGCCGCGTAGAGTTGAATTTTTAGCTGTGCTAAATGCCACTCTTCTCGCTAGACATTTTAAGCAAACATTTTCGGGCGGGGGCGTATGTCGTAACCAGCGGGAAGCGCTTCATCTTGTATTTTTATTGTGTTTTGACTAAGTTAAGATATATAACATCCATATACGG
Organism: Drosophila truncata; assembly: GCA_008042515.1. NCBI lineage: Eukaryota > Metazoa > Arthropoda > Insecta > Diptera > Drosophilidae > Drosophila > Drosophila truncata. Next base: position 23,075 of record VNJQ01003742.1, on the reverse strand, counting down.
AGCGACATTCATAGAAAGCATCCTCATCATAAACATAAACATATGCAGATATGCATAGGCATACGATTATATATATATATATATATACATATATACTTTATAGTTTGTAAATAACACACGCAACAAAAACAAGAAGAAAAAGAATTACCCTTGGAAATTTATCGAAAATTATCACAATTGTATTAGTTTTGCATTTTCCAAGGGGAAACAAGTGCGATCACTTTTACACACATATTATTAACCCAGTTTAGAGCGTGATGATAATGAAAAAATCGATGAGTGTCGATCAGGCGATATATTATTATATAGATATGACAGTGGAAACGGAGGAGAAGCCTAGGCTAAGTCAGCAGCAACCACAACTAACGAGATAATGAGAGATGAGATGGATTTAAAACACACAACAAATTATTATATTTAATGTTAGTTGAACTACTAAAAGTAATAATTGAGAACGTAGATCGCGATGATGAGTAGAACAGAAGTAGGAGAGACGATGAGCGATGAGCGAGAGTAGTTTTTAGTTGGGCGTGCCGGTGCCGCCCAATCATTATGATTACAATTACAATTACGATTACGATATATGGATACTAAAACCTATAACAACAAGTTATTACCCCACTATTAAAGTTAACAAACAGCAACAACAACCCATACATATATATTATACGACTAGGCACAACTCTAAAATTAATTATAACCCATAAACTGTGCTTATGTTGAAAACAACAACAACAACAACCAGAAACATCAAGAACAAGTTGAAGCCGTAATGAAAGTAATTAACGAAATGCAAGACACGCCCCAACAAGCGCCACAAGCAACAACATATCTGCTTTAAATTTTACAACCACAAAAATAAATGCAAATAAAATGGAAAATATTGACAAGAAGAATATAAAACAATATATATTAAAGATGAGTCAACAATGTTTAATAAGTTAACGAGGAAACAAACAGACGACCGAACGACAGACAGACATATTGACATGACACCCACACACACACACACATTATGCTTCCTTTTGAATGAAACATTTTAATAACATTTAATTGTCGAAGAATTAAATGCTTAAAATACAAGTTTAATTTAATTTAACAAATTGTAACTTTACACAAATAAACGGAAAATGTAAAACTGTTTGTTTTGACCATTTAAAGACACCAATTGGTTTTTTATTTCACCTAAACTAATCTTAATCTTAATCTTAATCTTAGTTTATTCACGTCTATATTGGCAGCGAAGTGAATGTTTTGATTACACTCAGAATGCAGGGAACAATTGAAAATTGTAAAAAAAAGAGAAAACAAAACACCAACTCAATTATGCTTTACACGAAATTCATATTTTTGGGAAATCTCAAACCACACAACACACGCGTCTATAACTTATGTAGCTGTTTATCCGTGTTAGTTTTCGGTGTTTTTGGATTTTTGTGATGTGTATAGAGCGCAGTATATAATGAATGCATATAGAGATATATATTATTGTACGATTATTAACTAATATATAACGGATATGTATGTGTAGAGTATGCAAAAACGAAAGGCAATTTTAAGTAACGAGAACCGAAGAAGGCAGGAATTCACTTGTGTTGCAATATTAAAACCATGGCGTAAATAATTTATTTGTAAGTTGCGTAGTTGCGTAAAAATGTGAGAATAGAAGTAACTTTCTGCCCTTCGCCACGCCACAATACACCAACTAACACTCTACCCACAGACAGACACACAGACGCATTAAATATTAACATTAAAATAATAATAATGAAACCACAGTACGCTGGGAGAGCGCTGAATATGTTTCCTAAACGCAGCGATGTATGAGGAGGACATGTGTCCAGGATCAAGCTGAAGAAAACGCTTAGAGTGCCCCATAATTAACATTAACATTAAAGAAAAGCAACAAACAGTAACAATACTAAATAGAAACAATAATGTACTATAAATCAGATACAATACAACACTATATATACCTACAATATATGCCTATACGACAGAAATTGGACAACAAATGAAATGCATATAAATATATATATATACATATATTATATATAGTATATATTGTACAAGTTACGAGTAAATGTAATTAAAATTGATGACGTAGTAAGCACTAAACAAAAACAAATAAATGAGCAGCAAACAACGCGCAGCATAAGCATAACAACAATGTTTTTTTATATACTTTTTAGAATTTTAAATTATAATTTGTATCTTCAATTATATCACCAAATTCATATTTAAATAATCGAGAAAATATCGCTTTGGTTTGACCATCCCTAAAGGGATAAAGGCACACAGTTTAGGTAGCGCAAATTCCGCCTGTTTTGCCTGGAAAACCACCCCTAAATGACCTTCGGACCTTGTAGGTAGCGATCATCTGGCCATGGCAACGGCGCATTTTCTTTAGTATTCCAAACACCGCCTTCGAGAGCACAACACAGATGACGTCAACCGCAAATACAGGTAAGGAATGAGCCCATGAAATAGCCTTGACAGGATTTAACAATCGTTTACTTTGTTTAGGATCTACGGCAGCAGCTTCACTCCTGCAACTAAATGACGATGTCCTGGCTTTAATCGTCCGTCAAGTGAATGTTTACCAGCAGTATGAGATTGGTAGAATGAATCGTCGCTTGGAGAGCATTGTCCAGATGCTCTGGAGGACCCGCGTTCGCAGTGTTGCCCTTCAGGATGAGATGTTTCGGCGATCTGGAACTAACTCACGGCAGTTTTTGGCATTTATACTGGCCTTGGCGCCTTACATGCAACGTCTGAGCTGCCAGCAACTGGATGTTCGCCGTCTGCGAGTCCTGAGCAGCCACACCCTAGAGGGCATAACCTCGCTGGAGTGGCTTGGCGATGGAAATCGTCGGGGACGTGTTCGTTTTGTAGACGAGGATGTACGATTGCTACGACGGGTATTTCCCAATTTAAGGAGGCTCAAGCTGAGGAGCTGTCAGATCACCGGAAAGTACCTGTGCGATCTGGAGTTTCTCAACGAACTCTGCCTGGATGACTGCCAGTTCCTGGAGTCGCAGCACTTTAGAGATCTTTTCCGGCAGCTGCGCCTGCGCAAGTTTGATATAATGGAGGATTGCGATGAAGTGAATTGCTGTGATCTTGCTGACTTGCATCTGTGCCCGACATTGGAGCACATTAAGATTGCCGATTATCACCTGTGCATGGAGTCGGATATTACGCAGCAGCTCCTTCGCCTGCCACGTCTTCAAAAGCTGTCGATATATTCCAAAAACTTTGTCTTCGATGTCCTGTCACGCATAGCCCGTCCCAGTAATCAACCTGCTGCAGGCAGACCCATCGAGGGCTTTCGCTTCAGCGGCATTCTGCACGACCATGAACGGTTTTTCCGGGAGCTGGGTAACCTTCGTCAGCTTAAACGACTGGAACTGCATGGTCAGGTGGAGGAGGAGGAGGGTGGCCAACTGCAGTGTCTGGAAGATCGAATGCTGCGACAACTTGCTAGTCAACTTCCCGAGCTTAGCGAACTCCATTTGTGTGGCTATCAGCTGGAAAGTCCTTTGGGTCTGTTGGAGTTTGTGATTAATTGTCGACAGCTGAGGATCTTGGATATCACACGCACCCGATGTCATGGAGAGAGCTTCGTTTGGAGCTGCCTGGGGATACTGGTCAAGCAGAGGTGGCGCAGCCAGCCCCTAGAGCTGTGGATTCGACACAGCGACATAAAGGCGGAAATAATTCAAAGTCCACGCTGCCTGGATAATGTGAATCTAATCAAAATCGATGCGAAGCAGATTGGACCTAGTATGGACTGCTTTTCGGGGGTGCTTAAGTTCAGCTTTGCGCGGTGATCGGTTCCAATATTGATCGCTGATTGCTTAAAGACTGAACTAAGTAATATTACCTAGCGCTTACCAAATAAAATACTATCTAATGATCGTTGTAGATACGATTAAGAAGTTTTAAACTCTAAATAAGTGTCTTTGTCATTGAAACTAAAACGATTTAAATAAAATGATAAGACAAAGCTTGCTTCAAAGACTTAAGCTTAAAATATTCTGGTAGTTACATTATTATAAGGCGTAAATATTTTATTTCCCAGATATGAGCTGGTGTATGTGGTAAATTTCTTAAAGAAGGTAGAATTTTATAGTATAGTTAAGCTTGGAGCCTGACAAGTCTTCCCGATTGCTGAATTTCTGTTATGTCTGGAAATTACTTTGAGACATCTGTGCAATCAGCGTCAATCCAAATGATTCTCGAATTCATAGCAAACACGTCGACGACTAGCTAATCTTTGTGCCGATGTCCACGACGATGACCAAATGCAACAGCCCTTCCGCCGAGCCAACGTCTACATCACCCTGCTGTTGGTAACCGAGGCTTTGATCGGTGTGCTCATCCTGGCTGTGACCGCCTATTATCATCAGCTGTTAACGGGCTACTTGTCGGAGATCGACTGCCGCCTGGTCTACGGCTACCTGTTTGGAGTGTACATGTTCGGTGCCCAGCTAGTGGTAACTTTCCTCTGCAGCATCTTGATGTGGCGGCGACTATGGCAGCGCCGCTGCACGCCCAATGTGCGCCTGCTCTTGGATGTGTGGCTCTTCTACTCGTGCGTAATCATAGCCGCGGGTTTCGGGTGCGTATGGATCATTTACCGAGGCGTTGATGTGCTGGAGAATGCAGCGCAGACGTCTCTTATTCGAGGCATTGACATGTACTACTCGTCTCCGGAGTGGAAGCTACTGTGGGATGGCTTGCAATGGGACAAGGAGTGTTGCGGCGTTAGTAGCTATAAGGATTGGGCGAATGCGGATTGGATGCCAAGACGAAATGGTAATATTTCATCGATCCTGGCGCCATATACATGCTGTAAGCGGTCCTGCGAGAATTGCTTTAACGTCATGCCAGGTGGGAGCCACAAAACGTTTCCCGCTCTCACTGTGGACTCCATTAACACGAATGGATGTCTGCCGGTGTTTGGCCGTGGGTTGTGGAGTTACTTGTATATCCTGTTGGGGCTCTGGGTTGTGGCTCTGAAATTCCTGGTGAGTATTTCTTTGGGTAACAGGATCAGCTTAAATTAAAGAATTTCTATTATAGTTTTAATAACGTTTAACAAATAAATTCATTTCATAGATCTCTATTTGCTGTCTGACCAAGTACATCCTCAGCCGACAGAATATGGGTAATGGCTGCTATAGCAATGGTCTTACCGATGACGATGGATATCCGCTGGTCGTGGTGGTGGGTTTACTATAAAAATATTATTCTTAAAACGACCTAAATCGAGTTGTATCTTAGAAATATCCTGCCAATGTGCGCTGCGTGACAATTAGCGAGGAAGATCTCGCCTCTGATAATGCCCCTGAAGAGAAGTACTGTAATTGCAGCGAATTGGGTGATGAACAATGTGGTTACTAAGCTGTTTTTATTTTATTTTCGTTATAATTTATATTTTTTAAATTTATTTCGATTAATTCAAAAGCACTTCCGAATTCTGTCTTTTTTATTTTATTTAGCAAGTAATGGGGGAACACTGCTAGAGTTTATGCGTTCAAATAGTTTCGAGATCTATCATAGTCAATGTTTTTCCACTTTATTCCCGAATATGTATATCCTTTTATATGATATTTAGTATACTTGACTCTTACTGATATTTTATTTATGTCATAATACAAAAATAAAAGCTTTAATAAGATCCTTTGTTAAAATTGCTTATTAAAAAATACCAAACACGTGGATAAACAATGTTGCCACACCCTTTTCAGGGGAAACATCTTTAAACTTTTTTTCTCTCTGCGTCACTTGGCGTTGAATATTGCAGAATTCGGCCGAATTTCTAATTTTCGCGTGAAAAATGTAATTTAAGGACAATATAAAATTAATATATGAATGCATTAATACTTAAACATGTATTACAGGCCCTTGCCATCGAATCTTCCGGTTCCCCATATTGTGGGCGACGATGAACCCGATGCAAATTCGTAAGTTTTTTTTTAGCTTTAATTTTTTACAATTGCAAATCAAGTGCAAGGTAAAGAAAGTGTTCCCTTAGTCAAATTTTTCCAGATCCCCAGCTGGAGACGGACTCCTGTCTCTCGGATTCGTCCTACGCTGATGATCCCGACGCTTACGAAAAGGCTTCTAGCTCTAGCTCGGATGGAGCAGATTGGTCCATGAATGTCACTCGCATATCTGGCACACCGTAAGTGTTTCATAAATTATGATCAGTCTTTAATCCTGGAATTTCCGCAGGGGACATATCCCGAGCTTTGCCATGGGCACGCCGCGGTTTAATGCTGCGGTTGCGGTAAAGGGGCATATGCAAATAGGTGAAAATAGGACTCTTCCGGAGGAGATGGAGGTTGACATGCCAGAGCCATCGCTTTTTTCATTTCTTAATTTACAACCAACAAGTCAGGCAGTTAACAAAAAAGTAAACATGTCTGCTACTAGCACTTCATCCAAGGATGATTCGCCGCCGAAACCAGGTTCGTCAAGGAAGCCGGGAAATGCTAGCGCAGCTGCGCAAACTCGATCTGCGCGCAGTCTCCGTTCCGCTTCGGGAGCCACGTCAAAACGTCTGGATGGACGTACAGGGCGCATAATCAGGATGAGAACTAGAGCAATTCCAGATAATACTCTGGCTAAACCACTCGATATTACTGCTTACTTTCGTGTGGTGTCCGCGGATCTAGTACGTAATCGCATTTCGCGTAACACGTTCCAATTTCTTCGTGATGGCATTGATCGCCTTTTGTACAAGGCCTATGAAGACCACTCGATGATGCCCAAGTCGTCATCTTCGTCTCACTAAAAGCCCACTTCATTTTGATTGGGCAAAAGGAAAGTCAGATTTATCTACGATGAGAATCCATTTTATATTTTTGTAAAAAGCCTCATTTGTCAGAGAAAAATCTGTAAGGTTTTTGGTGTACTTTGAACTTGAAAAGAAAAAGAAGAGATGCAAAGATTTCTATTACTATACCTGTAGTTTTGGATAGAGTTAAGCAAGTTTAGAACGAAGCTTGTATTTAATTTCTATGTAAAAATATTGGATATCAATAAAAATACTAATTAACAATACAATTACACTTTAAATTAAATGTATTTTAATTATTTCAAATTAATAAATAGAACTAATTTGTTAATTTTGTAATAATCTTTTATTTACTGAGTAAAGTTTATAAATGACTTGAAGTTAGCCAAAATTGTTTGAAGGAAAATGCTGATTTATATCATTGAAAACATGTCCGTAAGCTTTGACACAAATCACAATACAAAATTGGTTTCTGGAATCGAATTTGTTGGCATTTAACAATTCGCCTTTCAAAAATTGGAATAATAATAATCGAATTCTTGCAAAAATAAGACATTGAAGGAGCTATTCGTAGATTTGATCGCGGCTAGCTTCTTCGTGGCTTTCAGAGGATTCCGAGACTGCGACACTGCTGGTGCTGACCATGTAACCGCTGGGAATCTCACCAATGGAGGGCACCGAGCTGGTGTCGCTAACGCTGGGAAGGGAGACGTCTTCCCAACTGACACCCGAATCGTCGACATCGTCTTGGTTCAGTGAAACGGGCGTGGCATCGGGATTATATGGCTGATCGACCTGCTGCTGATTTCCTTGTATCTCCTCACGCTCGCTGAGCATCCCCAAGGAACGCTTGGCATCCGGCTCACTTAGAAGCGGGTTGTTATCCGTAGTGCTTCTCTTGCGAGTCCGACTTTGGCCTTCGTTCTTCGACGGGCTCCAATCCATGGCATGATGTACCAAAGCCTGGACAGTCAGGTAAATGGGTTCGGTAGGCGGACTGCCCCAGTCGTCGAAGTCATTATTGGTGGGCACGGGAGGCGCCACAATCAAAGTGGAGCTGTGCAGATTATTCGACTGCAGGCTCAGAAACTCCAGTTCCTTCTCCTGCGGGAATTCAAGTGATTTAGGCCAAACCAAAATAGATAAATACATATACTGAGGGATCTCACCTGCTGATGACAAGTATCAATCATCGACATCTGCATGGCGTCTGCCAGCTGAAGCATCTCCTCTTCATTCATACCATCTTCAAAGACGCCAGCGTCTGCGCAAATTGGTTAATTAAAATATATTTAATGTACATATTGTATCCAAGTTCCAGTCTTATACCTTTGAGCATATCCACCAATCTTTTGTGGCTTGAGCCGCGCAATTCCATATTCATGATGACAAAAGACAAACACAGAAAAGATGTACAGAATATTTTTTCTTGTCAATTCTTGTTCTTGCTTCTAACGGAATAGGTGGCCAGCTTGAAATCGATTGCCGAAAGCGCCATATCGATAGCTTGCGCTGATCGGTGACGATAGTCACGCAAGCCATGGTAAGTTTTGTAAGGTGGGCCTCTAAATATATTTGTAAAATTTTTTAATATATAGAAAATAATTGAAAAATTAATCAACAAATAAGGTCTTAATATTTATAGTTGATTTTATAAAGGCTTCACTTTGTATTAAAACTGGATAACCTATAAAGTATTTTTATTTTGTATAATTTCCTAAATAATTATGTTTTTTGTATTTTAATTTTGAAACTATTAATTTCAAACTGATAATAATTAAAGTTGTTTTCATTTAAACGCAAATATATAAAATATTTGATTGACAACAATTAAGAATACTATCACTTGCTAAACTTATGATAATTGAGTAAATCAATGTATCAATAGAATGTTAAAAACTTAAATAAAAAACGTTTCATTAAGTTCATATATTTTTTGCTAGGCTACTTAACCTTTAAAAAGCTGTCACAAAAATGTTACAAAATGAATTTAGCATTTTCCTCGAATATATCAGGATTAAAAAAACAATTTATTTATAAAAGGTTGTAGTAAAAAACCGGGAGAACTTTTAACACCATCTCTGCCAAGTTGTGAAATACAACGTGTAAAAAGTAAACGCTTTGAAAACTTTTTGTGTGGTCAACCTGCGAACCAAAGTTGCAGCTTTTGCTGCCCGCAACGCTTGGCAATTGTTTTTCTAATTTACCAAAAAAAGAAAAAAAAAGAAAAAAAAGGATTCAAATGCGTCTCTCTGCGTTTCGTTTGCATGGTCAGCCACCTGCGAGTCCTCTGCCCTTTGACCCTTTCTCCTTTCACTTTTTAGCTCCCTAACCAACGCACCTACCCCCTTGATCCTCCTCCTGCCTGTCCCCAAACGACAGCCGAGTTGAAATTCAACAAAATGTCAAAATGCCACTTGAAGTCAGTTTGGCTTTTTCGCTGCCCGCCCAAAAAATGTCGCTTTGTGGGGGTCAGGTTTCTGCTTGAATTTTCAGCTCCTGCTAAACTTGAATGCCCAGTAAATTTTTAGTTAAAGAATGCTTTTAAGATATAAAAACTAAACTATATTTAATAAAAATCTGAATGCAAATATTTTATTTTATTTAACTTCAAACTAATTTCCTCTTATGTTATTTATTATTACATAATCCTTGTAAAAACAATATCTTCCAGGGTATTTTTCCTCACTAACCCCCCAAAGCTAAAGCCTTAACATCTCCTTTTTTGTATATTTTCAGTTTAATTTTTTTCCTGACACATTTTTCTATATGACCAAACTTTCTCACTGGCCAAAGCCAACGCAATGAAAAATAAAACAAACGCCACAAAAATGAAAAGCACAAAAATGCTGCAAAAGTTTCGATGTCGTCGCGTTGGCGGGGCGTTGCTTCTTTTGCATAAGAGTCGCCATGCAGTCCCAACTGCATTCAGGACCGCCTGCCTCACCCTGGCCACCCGCCTTAACCTTAGCTAGGAGTCCCCCCCCCCCCATAAAATGGAAATAAATAAAAAAGAGAAAAATAATGGAAAGAAAAAACGTGGACCAAAGCCGTTTGTGTTAGCCCGCATTTTGTGCAATTTTTTTTTTTTGCTGGCATTTAAAGTCCGTTCAATTACCGCGAAACAAGTTTGACAGCGCAAAAATAAAATAAACGAATGCCCAACGGAGTAAAACCTTAAGTCCCCCATAGGGTTGCGGATAAATTTACACAAAAATTTACTGGCCTCACTTTAACCCTTTATGGCCCCCTTTGCAGGCAGTGAAGCAGCTAACACTCATTTGATTAGCAAATATGTGTCCGGGGTGTGTGTGTGTGTGTGCCCCTCTCGATTTCCTTTTAGTGGCTACGTTTTATGTTTTCATTTTCATCGGGGGACTAAAGGATTTTCGCCATTAACTTTTGCTCGCCAGCTTTCCAGCACATTAGGCAGCCATTATTTGGCTAATTTTGCATCTTTCGGCCATATAATTTACACCAAATAACACACGACTGCACACACACACACACATATTTATATATATATATATATATATATATTCCCGATGTACCTTGGCCACACCCAGTTGTAAGTGCTGCGTGACTGCTGTTGCTGTTGCTGTTGCTGTTGCTGAAATATATTCGCGTAACACTCATACGCCGCGTTGGCCAGGTCTGCTTAAAGGCTCAAGGCTTGCTCTAATCAATGATTTGGAAATACCTTACACAACATTAATTTTACGCTTCGATCATTTCCTTATTGAATTAAGGCCTTTGTGTTCCGAGTTTTACGATAATTTGTAGCATAATAGTTATGGTTTATATTACAACTATTACTGGAAAATGTAATGTAATAGAGAGGAAAGCGAGCTAATAAAAAGTTTAAATAATTATAGAATTAAACGAAAAAATTCATGTACTTCTTATTTATATAAAACATATTTTTCATATACTTTCTATCTTTCTCTTTATTACTTTAAATAATACTTAAATTAAAAACTACCTGAAGCCTTTTGCTTGCAAACAAAAATAAATAAATGATTGTGCCAAATTTAAGCTATTTGAAAACAAAATATCCTTCCAACTAACATTTTAATCGTATTTAAATGGCTTAGAAATTTGCTTGGTAAATAAAATATCTTGTGAAATATAAGCCAATAGTTTTCTTTTTATTATATGTACAAGATTTAAAGAACCACCCCTTATATACCTATAACCTAAGCTTTTGCCAACGCCTATCCTTGGTTCTACAAAAAACTTTTTTGAGCATTTGCATTTGCATTTTCACAACATACGCTACACAAATAAAATATGCAAGCAACAAATTTGTTGCCAGACATAGTCAATAGCACAAATTTATTGGCATTTTTGGAGATTTGCTGACTGTGTTGGCTCCTGCATCCAGTACCATTTCCATTTCCATTTCTATTTCAAGTTCCTTCCTCCTGCGAGCCTTGGCAAGAGTTTGATTGTGCAAAATTGCAAATCAAACATGACTATGGAACACACTCGCTTTTAGGGGGGTAAAAACGAAAAAAACGAAATCTGGGTGTTCTGTTTACAAATGACAACAAAATGGTTAGAAAATTTCACTAATGGAGAAGGGGAATGCATGCATTCTCCAGTTGTCGTTTATCTGGCACAGCTGTTGCCAGCAGGTTGAAGTTTTGTCCAAGTGAAAGGATTTTTAACAATTTTTTTCACAACTAAATGTATGCATAAATTGTAGCGCTCTTAGGAGAACGTACTTTCAGTTCTAACCGAGTTGTACTTTATATTTTTTAGTTAAAAAAAATAAAGGTTTTATTAATATATATAAACTTTACTTAAACAAAAATGTAGGTTAAATTAAAGCTCTTCAAAGGTATTTATGCTAACGATATAGTATACAAATTTAACTTCCTTCACATTCCTTAAAATGTTTTATTTAAATACTTTATATTTACTTTAATAACATTTCTAGTATCTTTTCCAATTAATTGTTATTCGATTACTTGGAATTTTTGTTTCCTGGTGAAATTGTAAGCTTATGAACCTTAGATGCATTTACATACAGCTTCAAACGCCATTATCGTAAACAAAATACTATAATATGTGCAATGCAAAGATATGTAAGGGTTTGTATCGGTTTGCCTTTGGCCTTTGCTGGTATTTATTTAAGCAGACATCCAGGCAGAGTTCAAGAGACTCAGAACCTTTAAATTTGCACCTCTACACGTTCTGACCATTACAGATATTTGTGTACTTATTTATCACAGAAACAAGCAGGGAAGGAGCCAGAAAATTTAACAAAGGGGTATCGAAACAGGTTGGATTTGAGTATAATAAAAGATTTAATCCAGTATCTACTAAAATTATAAAATGTATCATCATTAAAAATATTACAAGCCTAATTGTAATTGCTGGTAATTTAGTTTGAACCTTTGATTGTATGTAAAAATTAAACTACAAACATCACCTATCCCCTCCCCCTGGGCTCACCTATGGCAACAAATTCAAATGCAGGTTGCATATTCACCGCGGGGCGCCTAGAAGTATGCAATGTTTCATCTGGTTTAACCACAAATTTTGCGTGGTGTATGCTGAGATAAATGAGCGTGTTTTAGCTGCACTTCCTCTGCGCTCGTTTCGCAAGCAAACTAAAATAAAATAAAATAAAATAAAATATATGCAAATAAACATAAATAACGTGAAAAGAAGGAAACCGCAAGCAGACATAACTAACAGTGAAAAGTGAATGCCGGGGCCACAACTAATGTGTGTGTGTGTGCATATGCTTATATTTATGCTTGTGTGCAGCTTGAAGTCCCCTCCCACATTCATCTAGCCCCAAAGGAATGCATGTTGTATATGTATACATAGCGCAAAATATATGTACATATGTATGTGTGCCCCCTCATTGTTGCAAATTTCGTTTCCTTGCCCGCTTTTATTTCCGCTTTCGGGTAGTCGAGTTGAGTTTGATTAGCCGGCCATGAATGCAAAATATGTGTATTGGGAAATACGAGTGTGTGCTTGCATTTGAGCTTTTCGGAAATTAATTTATTCGATTCGAGTGGGAAAGAAGCATCTATTAAAAAAAGAGACAAATTTGGACTGTATTGTGGAGAATTTATATGGGAGTACCATAAAAATAAGAAGGATTTTTAAATAAACAAAAAATGTATTCCAAATCTGAGTAATTTTTTGTTTATGCGAAATTTGTTAACATAACTTAACACCTTTTCTGTTAATAAAATCTATTTATTTGATTTTATTCTCTAGTAATTTTTCAACAACGAAATCTGTATCCATAGTTTAATGTTAAAATAAATATATACTAGTTCCTAAGATATAAAATAAATAAATAAAATAAATAAATCTACAAAATAAAATTACCTACTTAATACTTTTACTTTAAGGTGCAATATTAATAATATTTTTAATTCTGATTTGAGTTTCTGCAATATTTATTTATATTTGATATCATTTAATTAAATTATCTTGTTAGAGTTTGTATTTCTAATGTGAGATTAACTTTTCCTATAAATATAATCAATTCCCAAATTACAACAGATCTATTTAATTGTTTTCTCTATAAAAATTAATCTTTAAAAAAATAAATTATGGTGCAATGCAGTGCAAATATGGAATTAATTTCTTTCAAATATAAAAAATACCAAAAATAATTTGTTAAATTTAAATAAAATATAATTTTCCTTCACCAATAAATCCATATGTCAGAATCCCATCAAAAACACCAGCAATTGCTAGCTTGTGGTGTGCCACTTTGAATTGCATTTTATTTCGTTTTATTGCATTTGCATGTCCTTAGAGCTGACAACGTTTTGTGCGGATGTCCTTATGCCCTCGCATCGTGATCCTTCGAATGCAGTCCAACATCCGGTGCGTCCCTTTGCCACATCCTTCGCTTCGCTTTTCAATGGAGCGAATTTTCTCTTAAAATGTGTTTTGCATTTTCTGCGGTGGCTTCCTTTCTGGCTGTGTGATTGTGTGTTTGCACACATTAACACTTTATTGTTGTTGCTGTTTGCGCATGCACACCGAAAAACTTAACGAAGCAACACATTTTTTGTTGCAAAACATTTTTGCACATTTTTGTTGCTTGTTGCATTTCCATTTTTCAGCTGTCTCTCTTTCTATATTTGAGCTTAATTCTCGTCCTGTTCGCTTTGCATTTCGGCATTGCATATGTAATTGTACATTTTTGGCAGCGAAAGCACCAACAAAGACAGAACTTGTTTAACAGCTAATATTTACCCCCTTAAAGGGGAGGGGCCAACAGGCTGTTAGCCAAAACTAGGTTTTAAGCTGTTTTTCCAGGGGCGTGGGAAGTCTAAGGCTGAGTGCAAGACAGCAGCGTTTTTTAAGGGTAAATTGGAATATATAATCAATTTTTGAGTAAATTAATTGAAAGTATATAATTTTACGTAGTACACATAAATATAATTTAATTTAAATGGATTTCAGGGAAGAAAAATGCCAAGTTGATATGATTAAGTAAATTGAAGTATGCCATTTGGTTCCATAATTCCATAATTTAAATATTTATCTATCCATAATTTTTTTTTTTGTTTATGTTTAATTTGTAAGTAATAATTATTTATGGTTTATAAAATACGATACATTTATTCAGAGATTTTAATCATTTTAATCACTTGCTTAATCTTTCTTAATTGCTAAAGGGCTCTTTTCTTTAATAACAGAAAATTGCTCATACGCAATGTTTCCTTTGGAACACCCTACCCTGGCAGGGGTATTCATGGATTCTTTTTTTTTCCCAAGCCAAACAACATCGACATCGACATTGACAACTATGTTGTCTTGTTGCTTGCATGTAATTTCTTCTTCCTGCTGTTGCCGCTTGTTTGGCTTGTGGTTGTTGTTGGGGCGGCTGTGGCCTTCAGCAGCTACCATTTTTTCCGCCCCCTTTGCCGTCTGGCTTTAATGTGCCAATCTCAAGTCCCAGTCTTGGTGCACTTTGATTGCTCTACAGCAGCCTTCTTCCGGGGGCGTGGAGAAGTGTCAAACGCAACTGCAAGTCGCTTGGGGAAAACCCTACAGGAGCTCAGGTATTATTCAGCACTGGGCTTGACCTGGCTTTTCAATGCAGCTTTTTAGTTTACTTCCTTCCGGTTGTTTTAATTGTGGTAAAAACTACAAATTTTGAAAGGTGTGTTGGCAAATAAAAATGTAGCATTTACTTAAAGTTGCACTATTACTGCGAGTAATTCACTTATAAATAAATTCTTTATTGCATTGAAAGAATTATTAATATTGACCAACAAATGCAGCTTTTATTATACATTTTATTATAAATTATACAATGATTATATAATATATATTCCTTATAATTATTGTATTTATTAATTTTTATTATCTTTGTTTTAATTAGACAAAAACATGCGATATAATTTACCATTCCCAATTAAATTATTTTACAATTTCAGCATCAAGCGGAAAAACTAGAACAAATAGAAAAATATAATTAAATTTTTAACCAATCAATTAATATTTTTATTTCATATTTATTTGTTTTTGATGTATATTAGTGCAAATAGCCGATGGGCATTACAGGTGCAGGAAATCCATCGCCAAACCATAAAGCTGAATAATCATAATGAATAATTAATTTGCATAAATATGAAATGCTATTAGTCTTTCATCACAAAAGCGTGGGGATACTTAAATAAGTGATTTTGGGGGTGAGTTCAATGACCAAATATGCAATTGAAAATGCATAGATAATACGCTCTTTAAAATAAGGAAAATTAAAGAAAATTTAGCTGTCATTTAAAGCGCATTCCCTTCGATTCAATATCTTTGGTGCTTAAATGACACTGTTCTCCTTGTTACCTCCTGTAGACGCGCAATTAGTTGGCACTGTGTATATACGGGCAAACCCTAAAACGTTTACACTATAAAATACACGTCTTTTTTCTTATTTTTTTTGAGAAGCCAAAACGAGGTAAAATATAAAATTTTTTAGTGCTACTCCAGCAAGGTGTAAAATGTGTCCAGGCAGCGGGCGGTCCTTGTTGTCGTTCTCGGTGTCCTTGTCATTCTTACCCGCTATTCACCATTCACCATTCGCCATTCGCAGCATCAGTTGCCGGCGTTTGCTTAATGTCTTCTTTATTATACGAAATTTATCACCGAAACTGAAATTGGCCCAGACTCCTGGCTAGCGTGTCGTCGTTTAAGCCAAAGCTGCTGGAGAATCTCAAGCCAAGAGCAAAGGGAAACTGAAGCTGCTTTAATGCTGGTTATATGTATATTGATGGGTATGGTGAGTGCTATGTTTCTTAATTTAGGCATTCAAAAATATAATTATATGGCGTTTGATTTGATTTTGATTTTAATTAGTTAACTTCATTATTTTAGGTGAGTTTTAAGTCATTATTTTATTGTTTATAAAAGCTAAATAGGGTTTTATTGGTAATTGATAGAAAGATAGATAGATAGATAGAAAATCAGTTCATTTTATACCTAATTTCCTTTAAGAATCTCATATCAGAAGCTTTTTAAGTTCGCCAGGCAAGCGCCTTGAGGTATGCCACACTTTTTTAAACAATAAATGTCCTTTATTGCCGGGTATCTTAAAGTCGGGACCCTCAGTCAAAGTTCTTTCCTGTTTTTCTCTACATTGGCACTGCATAAAGTAACTAACACAAGCACACTTGCACAGGGCGTGCTAAAAACACGGCTTATATCCTTTATGGCGACAAAGGCAGCATACACGGGAACACACACACACACACCCAGGATTGCATTTTTACTCCCCCAAGATTAGCACCAGTTCTCTCTTACAACACCCCCTCACACACACACACACACATGAAATTAATGTGTGGGTTTTGTGCTAATGAACGGCACATGGGTATGCTAGTGTATGTGTTTGTTGGCGCTGTTTTTGAATTATAGCATAATTTTTACTACGAAAGTGGGTGGCAACTCTGGCTTTTTTACAGCTTGCTTGTAAATTGTTCAAGGAAATTTATACCACATATATTTGGACAGCGATTAAGGCGAGCAAGGAAGATAGAAAGAGAGAAAGATGCAGAGTCTGAAGGATAATATGCAAATGTCTGTGGATACATACATATATTTTTTTTAAATTTTTTTATTCCACGATATACGAATATTTTAGGATTGTCTGTGGCTTAGACACGGTTTTAAGTTTTTTTTTATTGAAAAAGATATCTTAATTGTTAAACTTATAGCTACATCTAAATTATATATGTAATTATTTGAGAATTTTCTATTTTATTTCCTTTACTTTTACATACTTACTTTAAAATTAAATGAATAAATATATATATAATTTTAATTTCTTTAACATCAAAAAGGTTAAAATGATTCCTGCCAAAGCGCGGCAACAGTTCCCCTCAAAGTCCTAGGATAAACGCCGAATCCTGCTACAATGCGACTCAAAGGCAAAAAAGAAGCTCGAAATCGCTTTGCGTAGATAAGGAAAAAGTCAGCAGATGTTTGGTCCTTGAAGCCGCGAAGCTGGCACCGTGTTCAACTGTCGAAAGGAAGGACAGAGAACGGCAGATGCCCCAATTGCACTTGTCATTTGTCGGCCCTTTTTTTGTCGACATTTCTGTAAAGAGAAGGACATAAAGACTCAAGAGTCTTGAGTGGACTTATGTGTGCACTTTATACCCTTTTGCTATAATAATTCAATCAAATAAATCAGATTGCAGAGTTGATGATTGTTTGGGTACTTTTAACAGGCCAAAAGAGATGAGTTTCAGTTTAGTAAAAAAGAAATGTATATAGTTTTGTATAAAGAAAACTAAGAAATTATTTTTTAATTTTTAAAACACTTTTTCATTTGAAAAATAAATTAAAGTTTTAAATAAATACATTTTAGGAGGGTGACAACATTTGTCAGTCTACATATAACTAAAGAAATATTTATAAAAAAGCTTTAAAGGGATCCTTGAAGAGGGTATTCATTTTTCGGGAAATCAATTCTCACTTTTGGCTACTTTTTGTCGCTCTCTCCTCACCTGCCACTCACTTTGCGACTCGCGACTTTTGAACGCATGTCGCCTTGTTTTTTCGAGCGTTTTTCCAGACCTTGGTCCTTTGGCCAAATTGAATTTGCATGGCTGAAGGCTAAGGCCAGCGTTAAGCGGCCAAAGGATCGGAGATGGACATGGAAATGGGAAATGGGAAATGGAGACGGCCAGGCTGGCAATTGTCGCTCATTGGCCGAAATGGCATTGCATTTTCCGTGTGCTTTTCCTTCGTTAACGTAATGAAAATGCATGATGCTTTTTGGGCCAGCGATTTCAGCGTTTCAGTTCAGAAACGCTTGAATGGCTCTTTGTGCAGTTTGCTGTTCTGCTGTTCCCTTTTCGTTGAATTGTGCCGAGTGCGTTTGCTGCAATTATTTTCGCATTTTTAAGCAATTAAGTGGCGACGGGCTCACCTTGGCCACAGGTGTGTGGCCCATCAGCTCATTCGGCGGAGATAAGCCGGATGAAGAGAACTGGAAAGGGAAAGGGAACAGGAGCAGGAGCAGGGACTCAGAGCAGTAGCGAAACCAAAGCAGCTGCCACTTGCATTGTTAACCTCTTGTCCTCGGCAACCTAAGTGCAAATAAATTGAGGCTGTTCCGGTTACTTGCTCGCCCCATCATCTTCCCTTTTGTCCTGACCCACCCTTCGATTAGCCCCAGTGAACCTCCCGTAACTACCATACCAATCCTTTCTTCAAACCCCCCCCCCCCAAATGACATGCAGCAAAAGCTGGATAAAAAAAAAACCATGGAGATCGGTGGAAAAAGGAAAAGCGTAGCGGGCGGAGAAGCTGTGCTGACAAGCGGCGCGATAAACCGACAGCCATGTCAAAGACAACATTTCAGTTGGTTAGTTCTGCACTGGTCTGCAACTAGAGGTGGTCGGCTATAACATAACTGGGGATTAGAAAAATGTTGTAGATATTTATAATTAAAAGAAAAAACTTTAAAAAACCTCTGGGGATTTTTTAAAAAATATTTAAAGACCAAGAAAAAACCAAATATGAGATTTATGCAATGAAAAAGGGAACTATTTCTAAAATCTTAACTATAACAAAGATTTACAATCACCAATTAAAAGAAAAAGCTTTAAAAAACCTCTGGAGATTTTTTAAAAAATATTTAAAGACCAAGAAAGAACCAAATATGAGATTTATACAATGAAAAAGGGAACTATTATAAGAGTTAATACCAAAAACTATCTAATATCTTAACTATAAAAAAGATTTACAATCACTAACTTACGTTAAGCTCAAAATCTATAAAACTACAATGTTAACCTGTCAATTTGTATAAGTTTTTCCGTGTGCAATCTGCTTAAAAAAGAATACTTTTCCAATGGCCCCCGACACCAGCTGGGGTTAAATCAGCCAAAAGAGTGCTGGCAAACAAAGTTTCAACTCCATTGGGAGTCCTTGCACATCTCTAGACCGGACTCGAGCCACTCGAGTGTTGGCTGGCTAACTGGCCAAATCCTTTGTGGTGGACACACAGACAGGCAAACGACTTGACGCTTCGCTTAACTTAAGCGATTTTTTATGCGGCCAGAGTGGCGGAGGAGTTGGAAAAATATGCCATTCATGTTGCCGGGTGGCTTTTCTTTGGTTTTCCTTCTTCTTCTTCAGTTGCAAATCTGCCAGCAGCTAATTAGCAAGACTCCGGAGAGTCCGGACTCCGGAGTGGTAAATGTCGACATCATGTATACGCCCCGTAACAAGTGCCAAACAAATTGCATTTTCCGCTTTTGTGTTAAACTCGGGTTTCCTACACTTGTTCGATATTTCTTTAGGGTTTTTTTTTTATATAATTTGAGTAAAGAGAATTTCCCGGGTATCT
The DNA here is from genome assembly GCA_008042515.1 of Drosophila truncata. Taxonomy (NCBI): domain Eukaryota; kingdom Metazoa; phylum Arthropoda; class Insecta; order Diptera; family Drosophilidae; genus Drosophila; species Drosophila truncata. Next base: position 3,420 of record VNJQ01003742.1, on the reverse strand, counting down.
TATGGTCGGGTTACAGAAATTTATCTTGCTGAGCTACTGACCAAAGGTTTTCAAAATATGTTTGCTGGGAGAAATTGTGTTGGCGTTTGCTACCTACCTTATCGAAGGATTGTGGGTGCCAGCTGTGGGAGGAAATTGCATTAAGCTCCATTACAGGCAAACTGCGTTGCCCTTGCCCTGGTAACATCTTTTGAAGCTGCAGAGGTGGACCCTGGCGACTACCAAACATTTCGCCCAATATGCCAGTGCATTTACTTTTGCCAAATTTATGTGTGCACTTCGACGCACTCACAGAAGAGCACGGGGGAACGGGGGAACGGGAGGGAGTAATGAAATATTATCGATATATATATTATGGGGCTTACACACTTGGCACAATGTGTGCCCCAATGGAACCCCAGATTGCCTTCTCGTGTAGTTCAGAAACCCCTTGAATGCCAAGGAAAACATTTACCATGGTAGATGGCAGAGATTTTCAAGATTATCCACTGTTTATTATTAGTTTTACTCAACAGATTAAGTTTGATGATCCTGGGAAAATCTTCAGCGTAGCAGTTGCTTTATATGTTTATTATTTAAAATTCCAAAACTCTATTAAATCGAGTTAGGTTGTGTAGAAAAAGTATATTTAATGCTATTAAAAACTGTTCAGCATTGCCCTGACATTTTTAATCAGGTATCTTTAGTTTAAATCAATTAATTAAGTCATTAACCTTTTTTTTAGATATTTTTTTTTCAAATATAATGGGATAATTAATTGGCCAGGAGCAAAAAAATGCGCAGCTTGCCTTGTTTTGACATGAATTTTAAACTTAAATAAAAAATACACAAATTTGTCGCAAATATATGAATTTACCGACAACCTCGAAAGTTTATATAAAGTTGCCATTTTTTTGACACTTTCATTTTGTCTATAGGCACTGTGTATTGATTAACAATTTTGATTTATGCAACTTTCAGTCAAGTAAAAATGCAAAATGCACACACTAAAGAGGAGTTGGCGAAAAAAAAATAAAATAAAATAGAAATATAATAAATATGGTTTTTTTCCTTACCATGGGATTGTGCTGTGGGAGAGCTGTTGCTGTATAAATAAAAATTGATTTCTCTCCTTTTATTTTTATTTTCATAAATTTAATGAACGGCTGACTGGTTGTCTGACTGGCTGAGTCAGAGCGGCGCCCCATTTGCCAGGTCTCGTTGCACAACGAATGAATAATTGACAAAGAAATGATTTTTAATTGAATACAAATTTACAGCTGAACGATTGTGTCTATCTGGAGAGTGAGCAACTAAAGGTTGGTCCTTCTGCCAAAGGCTTGCCATTATTTAACGTATTTTTATATGAAACATTGAATCAAAAATTTTAAGCGTCAGTTCAGTCATCGCTTTATTTAATTAATTGCCCACCCAGAATTAAGTTGAAATTTCAATAATTAATGGTTGTTTATGGGATTTTCAATTATAAAGCTTAAAGTTAAGGAAATTTTATAACTTATTTTAGCAAGATAAATGTTATAAACTTGGCCTTTAAAAAAACTTGGATTTTAAATCAATTGAAAAGGTTTCTTAAAGTTTAAAATGTTCTTTTTCTAAGGCCATATATTTTTTTAAGCAGTTTTTATTAAGAAAACTATAAAGAAGAAACCCCGAAAAAATACTTCAACTTCAATTATCAAAAGCTTAAACTCACTAGAAGTAATCTGAGTCAGTGTCAGCTAACTATTTGCAAATTTATTACTTGGCCAGAATGGTCGTTCATCACGGTCTTACGCTAAACACAATTTGAATTTGAATTTGCCGAGTTAGAGCCGGAGCCAGGACAATCAGCAAACAGCACAAAAGCCAAGTGCAGCTGCTCATGGTTAAGCCGAACAGAAACAGGAGCAGGAACAGGAAGAGCGAACAGGAGCAGCAACCAAAATAGAGGAAGTCGAGTCGAGTATTTCGAGCTTGGAGTTTGGGGTTGCCCATCACCCTTTCTGGCGGTGGCAATAAATGCCAAATGCAAACCGCCTGCAAGGACCAAAAACATCTGGCCATCTCTATGCCGGGGCCCAAGCAATTGGAAAATCCCACGCCCATTACAACCCCACACGATACCTCCTTTGATGGTCGAATGCAGGGCCAAGCTGTAAATCTTTGATGCAGTCGAGTGAATTTACAGTTGAGCGGCCAATTAAATGTTTTGTGGGGCAGTAAAGTGCGTTGTTGTGTTTTTAGCAGCCAACACAGAAAGCACACTGAACAGACACCAGGTAGGTAGGTAACCATTAAAAGGGAAAGCCATTGAAAACCAATAGAAAGTGGCTTACTTTAATCACCAGATTTGGACTAGACACAAAATCTAAGCTGAAATGGAGTAGAAGTTGAGGACAAAAGGTGTAAATATAGGTTAATAAGACAAGGAATATTGTGGGAAATGATTTAGTTTTATAGTTAAATATTAATCTTAGAGAGGGTGTTGTTTTCAACGGAATTTATTAAATTAAATAAGCTCGAGAAAATGCTCTTTATAAATTTAATAAAAACTATTAGATTTAATATTAAAATTAGCTATTTTCACAAGAAACATAAACATATATATATTTAATTTAAGACCATACAAGTTACCTTATTTTAATCTGGTTTATTTCAATTAAATAATTAATCTCTCATTTATTATACCCTTGCAGGGTATTATAGTTTCAGTCAGAAGTTTGCAACGCAGTGAAGGAGACATCTCCGACCCTATAAAGTATATATATTCTTGATCAGCATCAACAGCCGAGTCGATCTAGCCATGTCCGTCTGTCAGTCTGTCCGTCTGTCTGTCCGTTTCTACGCAAACTAGTCCCTCAGTTTTAAAGCTATCTGAATGAAACTTTGCAGTTAGTCTTCTATATACTCTCACTCGTAAATATGTCGGAACGGGCCGGATCGGACAACTATATCATATAGCTGCCATAGGAACGATCGGTAAAACTTTCGAAAAAAAAGTATAACTTTGTCAGTTTTCAACAAAACTCCACCAAATTTGATATTTGGCCATTAATTATTAATTTAGAATTTCATGAAAATCGGACGACTATATCTTATAGCTCTCATAGGAACAATCAGAACAATAAAAAAATTCATAACTTCGCTGTTTTTTAACATATTTTCATCAAATTTGAGATTTGGCCACTTAATATTCTTTCAGAATTTTAGTTTTAATTTCATGAAAATCGGCCGACTATATCCTATAGCTGCCATAGGAACAATCAGGAAAATAATAGAAAATATCCTAACTTCGCTGTTTCTCAACATATTTTCATCAAATTTGAGATTTGGCCACGTAATATTGTTTGAGAATCTTATTTTTAATTTCATGAAAATTGGCCGACTATATCCTATAGCTGCCATAGGAACAATCAGGAAAATAATAGAAAATATCCTAAC
>VNJQ01003740.1:0-12922 GCA_008042515.1 Drosophila truncata | reverse complement strand
ATGTGTATAAAGTAAAAAGCCTATATCTCCGCTATTTATGGCACGATCGTAATGAAATTTAGACAATCTGTGTATTTTGATAAAACAAATCAAGGTTGTGAATATAGTTTACCTAACTTTATAAATTTAGGAGATATACGTTTTTTTCAAATAGCTCCACAAAAAAGGGGAGCAGCAAAAACTTAAAACAAACTTGATCTGCGTGCAGATATAAGAAGTCTAAGTCCCAAGTTTGGTGTCTCTAGCTTTTATAGCCTCCGAGATCTAGGCGTTCATACAGACAGACGGACAGACGGACAGACGGACGGACGGACGGACAGACGGACATGGCTATATCGACTCCTTAAGTGGTCCTGACCAATATTTAGGTAACTTTTGGGGGTCTGCCACGCCTCCTTCTGGCTGTTACAGAATATCGCACAAAATTATAATACCTTTGTACCTTTGGTACATGGTATAACAAGATGGACATACAGTCGGGTGTCCCGACAGTAGAATACCCTGTATCATTACAAGGCGCTGCTCGATTTCGTTCCCTATTATATTCAAATCGGTATCCAGGGAAAACGGAACGGGAGGTCATTGCAGATGCAATGGGATTTTTTTTTTTATCTCTTAGTATTAAATAATGTAACTATTTTGATTTACAGGGAAAAATTAAAAAAAAATATATTTGATAAAAATATAAAAACGTTGACGTGGGTCTGGTCCTCTCCGTGATTTGAACTCGGGACAACTTTTTAAAATAGCTCTAAGATGTTTCATTGTGTGTATGCAGGCAAAGAATGTGACCATTGCAATTGTATTGGTGCATGTGTTATTTGGAGCCCCCTTGTATACATAATATTAATAAAGTAAAAAACCTATATCTCCAGTATTAATGGCGCGATCGCAATGAAATTTAGACAATCTGTGTATTTTGATAAAATACATCAAAGTTGTGAATATGGTTTACCTTACTTTATGAAGGTATACGTTTTTTCAAAAATTAAAAACCAACCTGATTTGCGTGAAGATATAAGAAGTCTAAGTTCCAAGTTTGGTGTCTCTAGCTCTTATAGCCTCCGAGATCTAGGCAAATGGCCAAATATAAAATTTGTTGAAAATATGTTGAAAACTGGTAAAGCTATAAATTTTTTTCGAAACATTTTCAGATCGTTTCTATGGCAGCTATATGATGTAGTCGTCCGATCCGGCCCGTTCCGACTATGTCACAAATCGTAAAAAGTAGCCAGATGTGCGGTACTTAATAGAACTTGACCGAATAACATATGGGCAATTCTCCGGAAAGTGCAACTGTCTTAAATATTAATTTCCTTTGAATTATGTGTACCAACAGAAATATTATGAAATGTCCTAATTGATAAAAAAATAAAATTGATAATATTAATTTCCTTTGAATTATGTGTACCAACAGAAATATTATGAAATGTCCTAATTGATAAAATTTTAAGGCTTTATCATGTTATAAAATGAACTTCGAAAAATTCAAAAGCATATTGCGCAATGAGTTTTAATTATTTTTATGAAAAACGTCATAAAAAGGGCATTTTATGTTTTGATAACTAAAACTGATGATAACTGCAACTGAGTCTTAAATTAATTTCTTTTGAATAATTTTTACCAACAGTAATATTATAAAATGTTATAATTGATCAAATTTGAAAGGCTTTATCATTCGAAAGAAATTCCGAGATTTATACCCAGTTGTAGGAAGAACAAGAAAGAAAGCTAATTTCGGCTCGCCGAAGTTTATATACCCTTGCAGATTGCAATTGAACTATAAAATCAAAAACGAAATTCTAAGATAACATTGAATTGCCGAATCTCGAATTTGATCAAAAAATATGAGAAACAACTGAGTTATGATTTTTTCTGTTATTGAATCATGAAATGTAAAACGAAATTCTGGAATAATATCAAGTAACTAAATCTCAAGTTTTACGAAAATATGTTGAGAAACAGCGAAGTTATGATTGTTCCTATGGCAGCTATAGGATATAGTCGTCCGATTTCCATGAAATTTAAACCGATATTTTGGAATAATGATTAATGGGCAAATATCAAAATTGGTAAAAATATAATGAAAATTGACAAAGTTATAATTTTTTTTTGAAAAATTTCCCGATCGTTTCTATGGCAGCTATACGATATAGTGGTCCGATCCGACCCGTACGACATATGTACGAGTGAGAGTATATAGAAGACCAACTGCAAAGTTTCATTCAGATAGCTTTAAAACTGAGGGACTAGTTAGCGTAGAAACGGACAGACGCAAGGGTTTAAAAATGAAAAATACACATATATTTCCTAAGGACTTCTTAAATTTAATTAAATATGTTTATAAGATTCCATAAAATTATGTTATTATTATTATTCTGTTAGCTGTTCAAAAATTAAAAAAAAACTTGAACGGATTCGCTTTTTTGAAAGTATACTTTTTTTAAATGCATCCACATATATTTATTTTCCTGAGGTACCTGTTGGCTTTGTTGGTCATTTGTTTTGTGTCTATTGTTTATGAAAAGGATTGTTTGTTGTTGTTCTAATCTTCTTACGCCATTGTGTAAACTCGTGTATCTTATGGTTGTTCTTGACGAAAGTTCGAAATGTCACTACGAACATTAAAATTTTCTTGCTAAAATTTTTCTTTGCTTATTTCGGATCTTCTATTTCTCACGCTTTTAAATCTCACTGAACTACGGCTCAAAATCGCTTCTATCAGTTTTTTTTGGCAATTTTTAAATTAAAAGAAAAAACATTCAGGGGATCCCTATACGACCGAATTACTACGACCCAATGACTTTTCCAATACAAACTGCTTCCACGATATTTTCAGTCGTTCAGCAACTTAGACGTCGATTTCTATTGTATGAAAATGAACAAATGCATTATTTCTCCATGGACATCGATTTTCTTACCACTTAGGGGTAGCCGATTCGCAGGAGTTTTACTATATGGGCAATTCTCTGCAAAGTGCGGCCAAAAGAGAAAAACTTCTCTAAAATAATTTTTAAGAAATATTGTTACATTAAAAAATGGTTCAATTGATCGAATTTGATAGCCTTTATCATATTAAAAAAAAAAATCAAAATATTCGAAAACATGTTCGTGCACTCGCAATTTTTCATTATTTTTATTTAAAAAAACCCAAAAAAGGGGCATGTTTTGTTTTGCTAATAACTTCTAAACAGCGGCATTAGGCTTTGACTTTTGTTTTCTAACATCACTAGAAGAATACAAAGATCCGAAATAAAATGCATATATGATCTTCCAATATACTTAAGTAGTAAAAAACAATATCCAAAGTTCAATTAAAAAAAACTTATATTTTGAAGTCAAAGTGGATTATATAGATTATTCATTGCATAATACATTAAAATTGGTTGCATTAAAATCTTTCATCACGTTTCGCTGAAACCCGTGGTTAAACTCGAATTTTCGAAAAGTGACTTTTGGTCTTGTCGCGTGTGAATACGTCACATTTTTGTAAATTCTTCAAAACAAACAATTATCAAAAATCAATCTTAGCACCAATTATAGTGATAAACACCATGCGGACTTGGAGGGGGGCGTGGCAAATCCATAGCACAAAATTGATCCTTTGGATTTGCTCCATAAGTACATGCAACAAAATTGGCATAATATGCATAAACCTCTTTAAATAACTAAAGAGTTTTATTATTGAAAAACTCGCCAATAATGATTACTTTTGAGTTTTATTTATTTCAATCAATAATAATAATTATTTTTGATTTTTATTTTTTTGCTTAAAAATAATGATTATGTACAGATTTTTATATTATTGATCAAAAATAATAATTATTATTAATTAATATAATATTTCTCAATTTTAATCATTATGAATGATAAAAAAAAATATAAATCAATCTGTAATCATTATCATGTGATTTTTGAAATAAAACTTATAATGATTACGTTCCCTTGTTTGAATACGTACGAAGGTCGCATTCGACATCAGAGAATTGCCCATATAAAGATATGTATGCTTGGGACTTACTTTGTTCATTTGTTTGTAATTCAGGCAGAATGTCGGATGGTATATAATTGCTTCCCTTCATAAAAATCTCGACTTCGTTGACACGGAAGAGGAAGGTATTTCCGATGCCGTCTGGGGCGGGCACCTCCACTAATTCGAGAGTCCGAAAACCGACGCCGACCGACTTATGAGACTTCGTTTTCGAGCGGATCTCGGGCCCATCAGCGTCCAACCAGGTCTTGAGTGTGAAATGAAGCGGATAAAGTTTCTGCTCCCCGTAGCCATTGGGCCACCAGGTCACGACTTTCTCCTGCGAAGCAATAGTAGCACTTAACACACACGTACACCCATCATAGCTCAATTAGTAGCCGGTACTCACAATGGGCACAGCTTGATCGATCTCAATTACCGGTGCCAAGTAGCTTATGGATTGCGATATATATGTCTCCACCACCACCGGACGCTCCAATAGCTCGCTGCAACTCATAATGCCCCTTAGTAAGCTATTTTCCCCAACGGGATCAAGGTAACTTACACTGCATATAGAATTAGTCTTCCGTAGAAGTTCTGCTTGCCAACTGCATCTAGATAGCAGCGAATGTGCATGTTCCAGTGCGAGTCATTGCGACTGACAGCCACGTCAACGTCGCGGATGACGGCCACCTCATAGATCTCTAGTTCCACGTTCTTCCAGATCCCAGCGGAGGGGACTGCGGGCCCCCAGTCCCAGGAAAAGCTGGCTTGCATCTTCCGTAACATGTTCATGTGGCACTCACCGTGGTAGCGCTCGTTAGGGCATTCCGGCGGCACGCTCTTGCCTTTCTTTTCCAGGGCTTGGGCCCTCGCCAGGGCCGCCAATACAGGGGAGAGGATCGCTACCTCCAGCAAGTTTTCTGTCTGTAGGAGAGTGCTGACGTCATATGAGTAGCGCACGAACATGTTATCCGTGCGGCCCAGGAGCTGATGATTCAGACGGATCTCCGACACCGTATCAATGCCATGAAAAGTCAGATTAATGTGTCCTCGTTTGTAGTGATGAACGTCGACTTCGGTATAGAGTAAAAATAAATATATTTAATCAAGAAAGGAAGCTAACTTCGGCTCACCGAAGTTTATATACCCTTGCAGATCGCAATTGAACTATAAAATGAAAAACGAAATTCGAAAATAGTATTAAATGGTCGAATCTCAAATTTCATGAAAATATGTTGAAAAACAGCCGATTTATGATTTTTATACGCTTGCAGGGTATTATAGTTTCAGTCAGAAGTTTGCAGCGCAGTGAAGGAGACATCTCCGACCTTATAAAGTATATATATGCTTGATCAGCATCAACAGCAAAGTGGATCTAGGCATGTCCGTCTGTCTGTCTGTCTCTATGCAAACTAGTCCCTCAGTTTTGAAGCCATTTGAATGAAACTTTGCAGTTAGTCTTCTATATACTCTCATTAGTACATACATATGTCAGAACGGAATTCCGTTCCAATAGCAGCTACATGATATAATCGTCCGATTCGGCCTGTTCCGACATAAGTACGAGTGAGAGTATATACAAGACTAACTGCAAAGTTTCATTCAGAAAGCTTTAAAACTGAGGGTCTAGTTTTCGTAGAAACGGACAGACAGACGACAGACATACAGACTGACATGGCTATATCTACTCCGCTGTTGATGCTGATCAAGAATATATATACTTTATTGGGTCGGAGATGTCTCCTTCACTGCGTTGCAAACTTCTGACTGAAACTATAATACCCTGCAAGGGTATAACTATTAAGTTATTGACGGTCAATCTGTCACGTTCCACCTTAGAGACTCTCGAAGCTAACTCTAGCTTATCAAAAATTGAAAATACATCCCCGTTTCTTTTCAATTTTTCTAAAACCAAAGTATTGCTGCTTTTCGGTGTGTCCGCGCAATATTTGTACATCGGTATCCTTATTATGGTAAAGTAAAATTTTTAATCAAATCAGTGACCGGTGTAGCCGTTTTCTAAAAGTTTTATTAAAATCGTAAAATAACTGGCTGTTAAAAAGATAAGATAATATTAGATAATAAAAAAATAAGCAATTAATTATAGGCCCTAAAACAATGGAAGAATATATTGCTGTACGCGAAGTTTGCTAAGGAGATTCGCAACCAACTTTAGAAATATGTATTTATGTATTTTTTAACTTATTTTCCTTTTTTGCCTTTTCGTTTTATTAGTTAATAAGTTACTTTTTTTAAATTTACTTTAAAATTTATCAAAAATTGAACAAATATATTTGATGTGTAATCACTGCACAGCAACAGCGAATCTAATTAGTTCTAGTCAGAATTCGGTAAACCGTAATAAGTGAATTAAAAAAGAAAGTAAAAATATATAACTAATAAATAAATATTTATAAAATTCTACAAGCCTTTTGTAGTTTTTGTAGACTTTGCTTGGATTGAATCCTTTCCAATTTTGTATAAGCGGAGGCCACCCTTAACTTTGAGTAATGCGACCTCTGCTATACTAAATAGGGCTTTAGTTTGGCAGCATGATCCAATTATATTCATTTATTACATAATTGGCTGATATTACAAACATAGGTAGATACACTTGTTGCTTTCTTACTTGCTTTGTGAGGTAAATCTAATTCGGCACGAAGGCTTTTAGTTCCAAGGCTATATACCATTTTTATATATTTTAGTTTCAGTCAGAAGTTTGCAACGCAGTGAAGGAGACATCTCCGACCCTATAAAGTATATATATTCTTGATCAGCATCAACAGCCGAGTCTGTCCGTTTCTACGCAAACTAGTCCCTTAGTTTTAAAGCTAGCTGAATGAAACTTTGCAGTTAGTCTTCTATATACTCTCACTCGTACATAAGTCGGAACGGGCCGGATCGGACGACTATATCATATAGTTGCCATAGGAACGATCGGTAAAATTTTCGAAAAAAAATTATTACTTTGTCAGTTTTCAACACAATTCCATCAAATTTGATATTTGCCCATTATTTATTATTCTAGAATTTCGGATTAAATTTCATGAAAATCGGACGACTATATTCTATAGCTGCCATAGGAACAATCAGGAAAATAATAGAGAAAATAATAACTTCGATGTTTCTTAACATGTTTTCATCTAACTTGAGATTTAGTCACTTAATATTATACCAGAATTTCGATTTAAATTTCATGAAAATCGGACAACTATATCCTATAGCTGCCATAGGAACAATCAGAGAAATAATAAAAAAATCATAACTCAACATATATTCATCAAATTTGAGATTCGGCCATTCAATGTTATCTTAGAATTTCGTTTTTAATTTTATACTTCAATTGCAATCTGCAAGGGTATATAAACTTCGGCAAGCCGAAGTTAGCTTCCTGTCTTGTTTTCATTATTTTTTGCATTTGACAGCTAAATATTGTCAAATTATATATGTATTGGACAATAATGCTACGCTCACTTTTACGCCTTTTTATAGGGTATTAAAGTGAAAAAAATACATTTTTCTCAATACAAAACGATTTTTTAGAAACATTTGTAATTTAATATTTTAGCTTTATTTTTATTGATTGGCTCAAATAAAAATAATTTAAAAAATAAAAAAAAAAAACATTTTTTTTTTTTAATTTTTCTACACTCCTGCCCATATTTATACGACACCTCGACAATTTTAGTTTCGACCCTCGTAGGAGAATGGGAAATCATAATAAACCGAAACCAAGTATGCAGAATGAAAGCCTGATGAATTCTGCTTAAAATGAAATGTTCCTATCTCTGATTACCCCTCCCGTTTTTAAGTAATGGTCAAAAGAACAAAAAAGTACGATTTTTGGCATGCCCGCAAATGTATCAAAATTATACGACACATGTCAATTATTCCGGCTGGAGAGAAATATTTGGTTTCCCATAATTTTTTTTATATTTCTGTTAACAATTTAATAAATGTGTAATAAGATTCCGCGGCGTCGATTGTTATCTGACGAGAAAATTTAAAGAATAAAGGCCTAAAATGATTCTGGCTCGATGTAAGCACAATATCGTGAAAATTTTATCGAACACGTTGTGATATCCTTCAATTTTTAACCAATCCGGGTAAATATGGTGGTAAGCATAGATGTGGAAGAAAACCAAAGTTATTTGATCGCGGCAACATTTCATAATTTTAGAAGTTTGCTTCATGCTCCACACTTGCCGCAAGTTGCAGTGAGCCTGTGGCACGAAGGAATCATCGGAGGACGCTGCAATTATGGGACAGTCTAGCCAGAGGAGTCTTAAAAAAGACTCCATTCCAAAAACCGCGCCAAAAATAGTATAACTTGCACAAATAGCACAAAACTTGGCCTAAAGCTCAGTATCTACTAAGCTACATACAAAATTGGAAAAATATTTTGATTACCAAGATTTTTTCAAATTTCTGAAGTTGTGCAATTTTTTTTGCGCGGTTTTTGGAATGGAGTCTTTTTTAAGACTCCTCTGGCTAGACTGTCCCATAATTGCAGCGTCCTCCGATGATTCCTTCGTGCCACAGGCTCACTGCAACTTGCGGCAAGTGTGGAGCATGAAGCAAACTTCTAAAATTATGAAATGTTGCCGCGATCAAATAACTTTGGTTTTCTTCCACATCTATGCTTACCACCATATTTACCCGGATTGGTTAAAAATTGAAGGATATCACAACGTGTTCGATAAAACTTTCACGATATTGTGCTTACATCGAGCCAGAATCATTTTAGGCCTTTATTCTTTAAATTTTCTCGTCAGATAACAATCGACGCCGCGGAATCTTATTACACATTTATTAAATTGTTAACAGAAATATAAAAAAAATTATGGGAAACCAAATATTTCTCTCCAGCCGGAATAATTGACATGTGTCGTATAATTTTGATACATTTGCGGGCATGCCAAAAATCGTACGTTTTTGTTTTTTTGACCATTACTTAAAAACGGGAGGGGCAATCAGGGATAGGAACATTTCATTTTAAGCAGAATTCATCAGGCTTTCATTCTGCATACTTGGTTTCGGTTTATTTTGCTTTCCCATTCTCCTACGAGGGTCGAAACTAAAATTGTCGGGGTGTCGTATAAAATTGGGCAGGAGTGTATCATTTAGACTAACTTTTATTAAAAAGAAACCTATTTTTGGGAAATTTCTAATAGATTATTAGATTTTTGGATTATAATCAATTACCCCTGAAGCGTTTTCATGTATTTTTCGGTGTTTTTGACCCTGATGTTTTTTATGAGTGATACAGACATTTGCAGAGTCGCAGATGAACACAGACTTTTTAAACGGATTCAGACTCAGGAAAGATAGACGGAACTGATAGACATAATGTAGTCGACGGCTTTGGGCAGCTTTAGAAGTTCTTGACTACTTTGGGCAGAAAAAGGTGAAAAATTTGACACCTGGCAGGTAGCGACTTACCTGTACAAGCCGAAACCAACCTTTCGTTTTATGAATGTGTCTATAATATAAAATTAAAATCATGCCGATTGGTTGTCTAGCTTTTGTGTAATATTACCTGAAAGTGACCCAATTTACCTTTTTTGTATGCTGCAAAAAACGACAAACTTTCAACTTTGAATGATCTTCTACAAAATAAACCTACAATTGTTTTTGCAAGCTCAATTGTTTGAGAGGCGCCACTGTGAGACGGTTTTATCGACTCGGCTGTTGATGCTGATCAAGAATATACATATATATGTACTTTATAGGGTCGAAGATGTCTCCTTTACTGTGTTGCAAACTTCTGACTGAAACTTAATACCTTGCAAAGTTATCCAAATTAAAACAAAATGAAATGTAGAAATGTTGAAAACAGAACTTTTGCACTCCTTCGACTTTGCATTGAAATATTTCGCAATGTTTTATGAGTAAATGTAAATTAGTTAAATTTATATCTCCGCTATAAACATAGGTAAGAAAAACATAGATTTGCAGACTTTTAATTTTATGGCCACGGTTGTGGTGTCCAGAGAATTGCCCAAATTAGTAAAATTGTAAATTTAAAATTGACGTTAATATGCCAACTTCCATTTACCAAACATACTACGAATTGCTATTAAATGTGTACATATAGTTTGTTCTATTATTAATAATATTTTGTGTTTTTTAAAACTCTATCCGACTCTTAAGGTATGCCTAAGTCGAGGCAATCCCTAGGCTAAAAAACAGCTGACGCACTGAGAGTAGCGTGACACTGAAATGTCTTTATTATCGGTCTCGTTCCAGCTCTCACTTTTCTCTGCCTGTGTCGCACTCTCCCACTATGATTGGGCGTGGGACGCCACGAGCAATTCCATCAGTGATCGTTGCGTCGCATTCGCCGCCGGTTAGTCGTTGGAGAAACTCCTCGCGCAGCGTGACGCTCTACGGTCCGATTATATATTTAGGTATCTGAATCTGTTTAATGAGAGAGGGACCCACCGTCAACTTTAAAATAGCTCTAGTGATTTTGATTAACCGCTAATAGCCATATGAGGATACGGGACAAGTGCATAGTCTTCGGAGGAGGCGCCTGCGGCTCCCTTCTGGTTGGACTTCTGTGCGGAGCTCTTGCTTGCTGCGTCCTAGGTGACGCGGTGGAAGTTATAGAGCTGGGGAACAATTGGATGATAACCAATCAAAATGGCTGTGAGTAATAGAATAACTTTAAATATTTTAGCGCTACCTTTCGGCCAGCATACTATAATTGCCTGAAAATTGGTTGTCTTATCATTTTAAATGGCAAATATAGCCCTAATATAGCCCGTAAGCCATAAATTCAATTATATGCGATTAGTAACAAATACAATCAGCAATTTCAACACTTTCAACTTTTGGTTTGTTTACCTCATATAAGGAGCTATCGGGGCAAAGCAGATTTTATGGCGGAAGAAAGAGGACTGTTTTCATCATTATTATTATTATTATTTTTATTATTTTTCTTCATAGCTTTAAGGATCGACGACCAAACTCTTCCCTCCGGTATATATAGCGCCTTTGGACCCCAAGTTTTACATTCATATAATGACGTTGGCTTGCGTTGGCTGGCTTACGACAATTGGACCTACTCGAATCGTTTTCAGTGTAAGTTTTCCTAATTATCCTGATTAATTATCCACCTGTCTATAATTATAATTATTTTAAAAAATATATTTTCAAAAACAATTATTTTAAAAGTTTTTTTTTGCACATGCAATATTAGCATATTAGCAATAAACTTTTAGAAATACATAATCTTTCAGGTCTTTTATACATTTATACATTTCTAAACCTTTTTATTCCAAGTATATTATAACTGAATTCGAATATTATATATATACATATCTGACTTAAACCTTTTTAGACAGTATTCTATATAAGTATATAGTAAGTTAGAATAAAAATAAAAAGTCAGTAGTATAAGGCCAGATCTGATCGAAAAAAATGTTTATATACTTTTATATGTCTAAACTTTTAAATCGCATTTTCCCCTTTTTATGTACTACGGTTTTATAGCATATATGTATGTTTATGTTGTTTCATGCCTAAATATAACTTAAAATAAAGTAAATGTTACAAATGTTGAAAATCAAAATGTATCGCTTTAGAATATGATTTTACATAATTGAAAATTTAAAAAATTAATTGTTTCAGGAGAAATTGGCATAAATATTTATCAAATGGAGGTGTTGGGAAGGAGAAGCACAGTCCGGTCACTTTGTAGATCTAAATGTACAATATGGTAATTTTTATACCACTTTCGAGATACAATATACCTACCAAATTAAGTTTTAACATTTACTTTCCAAGTGTAATAATCGTGTATTTTTCCTTCATGTAAACATATCATAAATGCAATGAACTTTAAAATCGCACAAAAACGGGGTAAAAACAAAAACACCTTGAACTCCAAAAATATCTTATATGAAATTTTAAGACTGATAATAGTTACATTAACAATTAATAAATTCAAATATTTTAATCTGAATAAGAAAGGAAGCTAACTTCGGCTCACCGAAGTTTATATACCCTTGCAGATTGCAATTGATCTATAAAATTAAAATCGAAATTCTGAAATAATAATAAGAGGCCAAATCCCAAATTTGATTTAAATATTTTGAGAAATAGCGAAACTATGAATTTTTTATTATTACTCTGATTGTTCCTATGGCAGCTATAGGATATAGTCGGCCGATTTTCATAAAATTAAAACTAAAATTCTGAAAAATTATTAAGTGGCCAAATCTCAAATTTGATGAAAATATGTTAAGAAGCTGCGGAGTTATGATTTTTTTATTATTTTCCTGATTGTTCCTATGACAGCTATGGAATATAGTCGTCCGATTTTCATGAAATTAAAACCGAAATTCTAGAATAATAAATAATGGGCAAATATCAAATTTGATGGAATTGTGTTGAAAACTGACAAAGTAATAATTTTTTTTCGAAAATTTTACCGATCGTTCCTATGGCAACTATATGATATAGTCGTCCGATCCGGCCCGTTCCGACTTATGTACGAGTGAGAGTATATAGAAGACTAACTGCAAAGTTTCATTCAGCTAGCTTTAAAACTAAGGGACTAGTTTGCGTAGAAACGGACAGACTCGGCTGTTGATGCTGATCAAGAATATATATACTTTATAGGGTCGGAGATGTCTCCTTCACTGCGTTGCAAACTTCTGACTGAAACTAAAATATATAAAAATGGTATATAGCCTTGGAACTAAAAGCCTTCGTGCCGAATTAGATTTACCTCACAAAGCAAGTAAGAAAGCAACAAGTGTATCTACCTATGTTTGTAATATCAGCCAATTATGTAATAAATGAATATAATTGGATCATGCTGCCAAACTAAAGCCCTATTTAGTATAGCAGAGGTCGCATTACTCAAAGTTAAGGGTGGCCTCCGCTTATACAAAATTGGAAAGGATTCAATCCAAGCAAAGTCTACAAAAACTACAAAAG
>VNJQ01003735.1:0-16491 GCA_008042515.1 Drosophila truncata | reverse complement strand
ATGCGAGAGCGCAGCATGCTATACGCCAGCTTACGCTGCTTACGACGAAGCAAATTTCAATACATTCAAAAGAAAACACCAACACTAGTAAATAAAATGTTTTTATTTCAAAGGATAGACTGAAAAAAATTAGGGAGATACATTTTTTATAATAAAGACAATTATGACATAACAATGAAAATATAATGCACATGAGTATGGATGATATTTTTAACTTTGTACATAGTTTATTACTTTAACATCAATAGTTGTTTACTTGTCAAATGAAGCGCTGACAATGCAATAACTAAAAGCATAATACAATTTCTTCAAGTGTGTGCGCTTCGCCAAAACAACAACAAAATGTTCATGAAGTTTTATTACCCAACAACAACCACATGCGAGTCCCGTTACCTTCCTCAGATGCAGATGATGAATAGAAATAAGAAAAGGAAAGGAAAAAATTGTTTTTGCAATTATCATTGGTGCATGCCGAGAGCCGTGTACATATACACATTTCCTCGCCTATGCTTCGGAGCCAATTAGAAAAACAAAGGAGCCATGGGAGCAATGGGCCTGGGCACCCCTGCCATAGACCTATTGTTTCAGATTTAGAATTTGATGAAAATCCTTATAATAATGATGAAAATGCTGATAATTATTATTATTCTGTGTGCTTTATTTCCTAAAAATTTATAAATTTCATTAAAGCTAATGTTACAAATTTTATTTTTACAGAGTTATAGCATATGCTTTTCAACTGAAATATATTATAATATTTTATTCGTTTGGTTATTTATAACATATAATTATTTCAAGGAAAAATTGGATTAAAAACCTTGATCTGACACTTATTTACTAATTAAATGCTGATACTGATTATGTAAGTGTTGTTGAAATTATGGATGAGAATTGATTAATTTTGTATTTACTATTTACTAATATTTACTCATTTAAATAAAACCACTTCGTTCGAATATAGTTTCTATATTATTATCCTTCATGCCCATTCAAAAAGTGCCCACATTGCTTTGATAAACTTGATTTTTTATGTACAATTTCTCATGCCGCGAGCGCATCTAAAAATGATCACCTTAAAACGTGTCTAATACGCCTCAAGTTCAAGTTTTCACTTCTGCCGGCACTCCCGGAGTTTTTGTTTTTGACTACTTATAATAATAATAAAATAATCTTTATTTGTCCCCGTTTCTCAAAAAATGGTCCATGGTCCATCCTGCCATTCTCTTGTTAATAAAAGAAATAAAAACCTTTTCTAATGAAGACATAAGATATATATATGGTATTTAAAAGGAATTAATAGCCAACCATAAAATGTTAGTTAGGTTAGGCCCCATAGAACACGACTATTTTGTAAAAAAGAGGTATGATCAGATATTAAATTTATTAAACCAAGTAAAAGAAAAAGTCCCATGTGAGGCAGCACAAGTTAGCAAACAGAAGCTTAATCCAACAATTATATTAGACATACAAATTCAGAAACTGAGGCAGTATTTAAAGGAAACCTATTTGGAGATTCAATGTCAGAAACACGAAATCTTGCGAATTAGGAAAAATAAAATTTATTTCCTTTGGCAAAATATTTCTGTTTTAAAAAATGAAATAGGAGCATGTAGCGTAGATATTGAATTAGTATTTAGCGAATTAGAATTTGATATCCAAAACATCTCCTCTGAAATAAATGATCAGATGAAGAATAAGATTGAATATAAGATGGAGGGTGTTGAAAAATTCCAGATTTACCCACCCTGCCCAAAATTGAGGTACCCACCTTTGGCGGCGACTCAAAGGTGTCGGATATTTTTCATGAGTTATTCACAGAAATAATTCATAATAGGAAGAGTCTTAGTACTTTCTTAAAATGTAAATATTTAAAGTCGGCCTTAAAAGGTGAAGCGAAAAATGTTGTCGCTCATATTTTAATGGGTTCGGCCGAAAATTATGAAGCCGCTTGGGATCTGCTCACCAAGCGGTACGAAAATAAGCGGAAAATTTTTTCTGATCAATTAAATCGACTGATAGATTTACCAATTTTAAATATTGATGCCGTCAGGCAATCATATTATTTTATAGACACGATTAATGAAGCAGTACATATATTAAAACTAAAAGCTAATCTGCCTAATGAAGTGGATGTGTTATTTGCACACATAGTGCTGAAAAAAATTAATTCTCGAATTGGGGCACACGGTAACACAATGTTTTAAATTCAGGGGTATGAATTCCGCTGAAAAACTAGACGTTGTAAACAAAATGGACATAAAGTCGGGTGTCCCGACAGTAGAATACCCTGTACCATTACAAGGCGCTACCCGATTTTGTTTGAATCGGTATCCTGGGAACACCTCGTGGAGGTAATTGCAGATGCAATAGGATTTTATTTTTTTTATTTCTTAGTATTAAATACTGTAATTATTTTGATTTACAGGAAAAAACTTTGACTTTGGTCCTGTCCTCCCCTTGAATTGAATTCGGGACAATTTGCAATTACTCTAACGAACGTTATAAAAATAGCTCTGACTTTGTTTAGCTGTATGTTTTGGCGCGTGTCTAAATCCAATAAAAGAAAACGGCAAAAAACTAAAAAAGGAGACAAATTTAAATATAATGAAAATGTCTTCCACTCCACGAGCTGAGTCGATAGCTCAGTGGTTAAGGCTGCACATGCATTTTCGTAAGAAATTGTCTTGGGTTCAATTCCACCGCAATGCATGAGAAATCTTTTTAAATAATTAGTATAGTTTTTTTATTGAATTTTTTTATTTCTTAGTATTAAATACTATAATTGTTTTGATTTACAGGAAAACAATACAAAAAAAAGGGGGTTGCACTCCGGGAGTGCCGGCAGAAGTGAAAACTTGGACTTGTGGCGCATTAGACACGTTTTAAGGTGATCATTTTTAGATGCGCTCGCGACATGAGAAATCGTACATAAAAAATCAAATCACTTCATTTGACAAGTAAACAACTATTGATGTTAAAGTAATAAACTATGTACAAAGTTAAAAATATCATCCATACTCATGTGCATTAATTTTATATTTTCATTGTTATTTCATAATTGTCTCTATTATAAAAATGTATCTCCCTAATTTTTTTGAGTGTATCCTTTGAATTAAAAAATTTTCTTTACTAGTGTTGGTGTTTTCTTTTGAATGTATCGAAATTTGCTTCGTCGTAAGCAGCGTTTGGGCACCCCTGGCGTCCCAGCAAACATTTTCTATCGCGCAAGAGTCGGTGGCGACTCTTCCTGGCGATTGATCGCCCGCGATATCGCATTCTGATCGCGTTCTGATCTTCCGTTGGGAAAACCGGAGACGCGCCTGGGGCTCTTCTGGAAGAGTCGCGGAAGAGTCTTCCAGAAGAGTCGCGGAAGAGTCTTCCAGAAGAGTCTTCCAGAAGAGTCGCGGAAGAGTCTTCCAGAAGAGTCGCGGAAGAGTCTTCTGGAAGAGCCTCAGAAGAGTCCTCCGGAAGAGTCTCAGAAGAGTCTTCCTGTTTAAGTTTCATGAAAATCGGACGACTATATTCTACAGCTGTCATAGGAACATCTGCGAAATAATAAAAAAAAATCATAGCTCGGTTGTTTCTCAACATATTTTCAACATATTTCATATTAGGCCATTTAAAGTTATCTTAGAGTTTCGTTTTTAATTACATAGCTCAATTGTAATCTGCAAGGGTAAGCCGAAGTTAGCTTCCTTTCTTGCTTAAAATATATCCATCAAAGTGAGGCGTTTCGTTTTTATTAAATATTTTGTCAATTTTAACAATTTGATCTCTAACAAAGCAAATATTATTTTACGTTACGAAGTGAATATTGTTAATATTGACAAAAGTATAATTATCTTTATTTTTATATTTTTTTCCGAATATTATCTCGTTCTTTGGATTTTGTTGATTTTTCTTTAAAAAACTCTCTTCAGATATTCTATTAAAAACTTGAGCAGCAACAAAGTTTGGTTTTCGAATTTGTTTTTTTAATTTTTGAAGGTAGTTTTCAAATCTAAATGCACTTATCGTTTCCAAACTGTTGTATGTTCCCGCGTCTTCATGGATGTGCAACAAGTAATGAAAGTTACAAGTCAAAAAGGTCTTATCGTATAATTTTGGTATTTCTTCTACAAAGCCTTTTAATAGATCTTTTGCAAAAGTATTAAAAATGTTATTTTTGCGCTCGTCTAATAAAATTCTTATAGCTAAAGACAATTTTATAAAATGTAAATATAGGTCTTTTGTTAAAATAGCTTTCAAAAGAAAGGGCCCATAGTATAAGAGGAAACTTCGTAATTCCGTTGCCTTCCACCTATTCTTTAACGGATCTCGGTTTCCTTGAAAATTCCTTTGGAACGTATTTCGCTATAAATTTCATTGAATCGAATAAGGAGCTAATATGCCAGGATGAGAGGCAAAAGTTTTCCCCACTTGTTCCTACCCAGGCCTTTAGCAATGTTCTAGTAACACAAAGGCATACTATGTGCATATAATCTAGCCCCACTTGTTTAATCATATTAATAGGTAGCTTTTCAATCGCAGTTTCAGGTATTTGGTTATGGTGCTCACGCTGTTGTCGATTTCTAAAAGATTCATCAGTTCTTGGGTCTATGACTTCAGGACTGGGAAAAACAAGACGATTTTTGAACATTTCTCCTTTTTGTGTACATCTCGTGCACGAAAAAAAACCGGTGTGCCCTTTAATTCCTAATAAAAATGATCGTGCTGGTGCATCCATAATAAAGCACCTAATTTTTAATGTGTACATTTTATTCTCAAACATTATTCCGGATTTAAGCAACCAGTTCATTTCATTAACAAACTGCAAAACAAATTCGTCGAAGTGCTTAGGCTTGCTGTAACCTTCGTAAGCTCCAATTAGCATGACATTTTTAAACCCTGAAGCACTGCAGAGTATAGGCCATATTTGTTTATTAGAGCTTTTGGCTAATGGTAGCCCGTCAGTGTTAATATCTAGTTCCAAGCAAGTTGCCACATATTTATTTTCAGTTAAAAAATCAGTTATGACATTTTCTATGCCGTAATGGGTATAATATCCGTCGCCCATTTGTAAAGCAATTGGGTTTTTTGGCGTTCTTTTTAGAGTTCGGCAGTCTTTGGGTACATTTAAATTATTATCTTGTAGTATATGTAAAAGATCATTTAGCGCACTATTGCAAATATTATGCTTAACTGCCCACTTTCTAAGCTGTTCATTAATGTTTTTAATATCGTCACTTTCGGTTTCAGTGCTTTGATGGCTTTCACAGCTATCATTTTCTTCAGCGCTAAGAAAAACCTCGTTATTTGTTGTTGTTGTTGTTGTTCTTGCATTTACTTTACTTGCGTCACATATTTCAAATGTTTCTATTTCATCACCTGATGCCTCACATGTTTTAAATATTTTTTCAGCCTCGGAATAAATAGCCGCCAGCACACGCTTTGCTTCGCGTATGCTGCGGATTTTAATTGCTTTCTATGTGGAAATCAGTTGGCTTTTAAAAAACAAATAAATTAAAAAATAAAAGATTACCAAACAATTTTATTTGACACCACTTGACCGCAACGAAAGAAAAACGAAGTCAGACTAAACGATCAGAAGAGTTATGGGATTTGTTTTTGGTTTCGTTTTTAGACGCATTCTCTGCTCTGATGTAAGTACCGGTACTTCATCCCGCATTCCTTCATTTCCTTGACTTTGAAAATATTTTAAAGATCGCCAATTGATCGCCAAATGATCGCATGGAAGATTGATCTTCCAGCAATCGCCCCCGCTACTGCCAGAAGTCTCTTCTTGGTGGTACAGTTATAGTTCCTTAATCGCACATTCCTTCATTTCCTTGACTTTGAAAATAATTTAAAGATCGCCAATTGATCGCCAAATGATCGCATGGAAGATTGATCTTCCAACAATCGCCTCCGCGACCCCCAGAAGACTCTTCTTGGCGATCCTCGTATATTAGTCTCCCAACAATGGCCTCCGCGACCCCCAGAAGACTCTTCTCGGCGATCGCCGTATAAGGTCTCCCAACAATCGCCTCCGCGACTCCCAGAAGACTCTTCTTGGCGATCCTCGTATGTAAGTCTCCCAACAATCGCCTCCGCGACTCCCAGAAGACTCTTCCTGGGGACTGGCGATTGTAGAATCGCCAATATTGTTTTCAGGGGTATAGCATGCTGCGCTCTCGCATACCTATACAATCTGAGTATACATATACAAAGGTATGTAAGTATTTGTATCTGTGTAAAATCTCAACTGTTGCCAAAACGCAGGAAAATGTGAAAAATGTGCACAACGTGCCATAAGAAGTTTTCACTTAAAAAAAAATATTTGCTAAAAATATTATATACAAATTTTGCAATTACTTTAACAAACGTTTACTTAGACTGCAATTTAGTCAGATGCACCACTAACCAGTTCGTCATGAAAAATCTAAATAATTAAACTAAAATGTATAATGCACGTTTTCATTAATTTGGAGCCCTCTGCCTGGGCTGCCTCTTGTATACATAATATGTACAAAGTAAAACACTTATATCTCCGCTATTTATGGCGCGATCGCAATGAAATTTAGACAATCTGTGTAATTTAATAATATAAACAAACGTTTTGAATATGATTTACATAACTTTAAAAATTTAGGAGATATACGGTTTTTTTTTTAAATAGCTCCTCCAAAAAGGGGAGCAGCAAAAATTGAAAACAAACTTGATCTGCGTGCAGATATAAGAAGTCTATGTCTCGGTACCTTTGGTACACGGTATACAAATATGCAGTTATGTTTAAGATGCCTAAAACATCCAAATAACAAAAAATGCACAAGCGAATTTTTATGTTCACAGTGTAACACAGGGCATCATACCATGGTACATATTAATAAATAAGATAAAGTTAATACTTGCGTCACTTCAGCCCAGGTATTACTTGCAACGGCAAAAATTAAAGTAAAAACTGCTAATGGCAAATATGAAAATTTAAGAGCTCTATAGATAGTGGATCCCAAAGCACTATCATATCAGAGGAGGCAGCACAAATTTTAAAACTACCAAAAATTAAAACAAAAACCAAAATTAGTGGAATCTCATCTACAGCAAAGTATAAAATAAAATTATAATTAATCTGTCCAACATCGAAAAAGCATTTATTAACCGAAGCAATTGTATTGCCAAAGCTAATGAACGCTTTACCGACAAACGAGATTAATGTTGATAAGTCCAAATGGCACAACTTCGAATTAGCTGACGCGGACTTCAATAAGCCAGATCGAGTTGATGTAATTATTGGAGCGGATTTATATACACACATCTTGAAAAAATGAATGACAAAAATTAATGGTTCGTTATGTCAGAATACCAATTTTGGATGGATTGTCTCAGGTTGTACTAAATCTAAGGGCACTCATGCAATAGTGGCTACTACTGTTGAGGTGCAAGATTTAGAACGGTTTTGGAAGTTAGAAAATGCCGAAAAAACTGGCAAGGAAACCGAAATTTGCGAAAATTGCTTTATCAACACTACTACCAAAGATTCAACTGGTAGATATATTGTAAAAATTCCGTTTAAGGACGACAAATTGATAGGGGAATCAAAGCCACAAGCAATGGCTTGGTTTATAAATTTAGAGAACAAATTTCAGTGTAATGAAAGGTTAAGGGAAGAAAAAAAATTATAAAAAATGTATAAAGTAGTACATTGATCTTAGACATATGATTAGGGCCAAAAAAGAAGGCAAATTTTACTTACCTCACCAAGCCGTACTTAGGGATTCAAGTTTGACCACGAAATAACGGGTAGTGTTTGACGCTTCAGCAAAGACTACCAACAATAGAAGTCTTAACGACATAATGTGGGTTGGACCACGAGTCCAAAACGAAATATTTATTATAATTTTGAATTGTCGGAAATGGAAATATGTATGTGATATCAGCAGACATTGAAAAAATTTACCGTCAGATATTCATTGAAGAAAAATATCAAGATTATCAATACATATTGTGGAGAGACTCTCCAAATGATAAAATAAAATCTTTCAAATAAAAAAGGGTTACCTATGGTACTGCGTCTAATCCATATTTAGCTACTAGACTTCTAGTAGATATAGCAGATAAATGCAAATATCACGAGATTGGAGAAATAATTAGGAACGACTTCTTCATGAATGCTCTAATGACAGGAGCCCATTCAATAGAAAATGCAGTAGACATTATAAAACAAATATCCAGCGAATTTATAGCGGTTAATCTAAATCTAAAAAAATTGATTTCGAACAAACCAGAAATAATAAAGGTAGTAGAAGATACTGGGGACAATAAAATATAATACATAAAAGACAACGAGGTCGTCAAAACATTAGGACTTCAATGGGAACCCCAGCGGGATGAATTCAAATTTAACGTAAACATAGCGGCCACGAAAAAGGAAAACAAACGGACTGTGCTTTCCACTTTACCAAAAATGTATGATCCTTTAGGATGGTTTGCACCAGTAACCATTACTGGAAAACTTTTCATACAGAAACTCTGGCTTTCTGAGAACAGCTGGGATCAGGAATTATCCAAGAATGGGCATGCTTCAAAGATAGGCCTTTATTGTTAGAAGAAATTAGGATACTAAGGTGGATCCGAAGCCAAATAAATTCAAATATTGAACTTCATGGGTTTGCCGACGCATCGGAAAAAGTGTATGCTGCAGTAGTATGTGCTGAAGTAGGAAGTTCAGTAATATTCAAGAATTAAAGAATAAGAAAATAGTTCCAAAACTAAAGCTTTGTGCAGCTCACCTACTTAATAAACTTATTCAGAAAATTAAGGAATCTATCAGTCAGAATATACGCAGGGAGTGATTCAACAATAACCTTAGCTTGGATTAAAGGTGGTCAAAGTAAAATAAAGTTTATCAGGAGGAGAACAGATGACATTCGAAAAAATACAGAAGTATAATGGAATCACATCAGGCCAGAAGATAATCCAGCAGACGCCGCTTCAAGAGGAATTTCCTCGAGTGAGTTACTGAATTGTGACCTTTGGGGGAATGGGCCAAGTTGGTTAAAAGAATCTAAAGAGGATTGGCCGCCTCAGCTAAATGCTAAGGTAGAAAGTGTAAATGCTACATCGTGAGATTTGTCAATATAAAAACAAAACATAAATCGTATCCGTGTTTCTTAAGGGTTAAAGAGTTAAGCTATGAACACATAATTGTAAAAACGGAACAAGAATACCAATTTAGGTCAGAGGTTAACAACTTCCTTAATAACAAAGAAATTAAGGTCAGTTCAAAAATGTTAAGTTTGCACCCATTTATTGATAATGATAGAATTATTAGAGAAGGCGGAAGATTGCAAAATTCCAAAGCTAGGTTTGAAGTGAAACATCCAATTATTCTCGACAAAGGGCACATTGCTGCATAAGAACGCATAAGGAAACCTTACATAATAAATACATTTGAATAAATTTGTTGAGAAGCTATATCCAAAGAAAATATTGGATATTTAAATTAAGAAATTCTTTAAAGAAAAAATTGAACTAATGTCCAAAATGTACAAGATATAGACAAATCACAGCACAACAAGTAATGGGGAATCTCCCAGAATATAGGGTTACAATGTCATACCCGTTTTTAAATACGGGTGTTGATTATGCAGGATCATATTATATTAGATGCTCAAAATAGAGGTCAGAAAGTCTACAAAGGATACATAGCTGTATTTGTGTGTATGTCAACGAAAGCAATACATTTCGAAATAGTAAGTGACCAACTACTGATGCCTTTTTATCAGCCCTCAGAAGGTTCATCCCAAGGAGAGGAAAATGTGCTGCGATTTATTCCGATAATGGAACAAATTTCGTAGGCGCAGCTAGAAAACTGGATGAGCAGTTAACGAAGGCAATTAAAGAAAACTCCGCGGTTGCAGGCCAACTCGAGAAAGAAGGGATTGAGTGGCAATTTATTCCCCCGACACGACCTCGCTTTGGAGGTATCTGGGAGGCGGGAGTAAAATCGGTCAAATACCATCTTAAACTGGTTATTGGGGACGGGAGTTTGACGTACGAGGAGATGTCAACTTTATTATGCCAGATAAAGGGGGTATTGAACTCACGTCCGCTATATTTATCAGATAACGATATAGACGACAATGAGGTTCTAACACCCGGTCACTTTCTGATAGGACGAACACCTTTAGATGCAATTGAACCTATAGAGGATAATGAAATAATAGGAAACTTACACAGGTGGAAGTTAATCCAAAAGATAAAAAGAGAGATTTCTGGATTAAATGGAAGGAAGACTATCTGCAAACATTTCAGCAAAGGCATAAATGGAGAATGGATATGCCCGATATAGAGACAGGTCAGGTAGTTCTTAATAAAGACGAAAATTGTCATCTATCAAGATGGCCTTTGGGGAAGAGAAAATCAAGTGGATCCAAGATATCCAAACTAGGGGCAATCATGAGCATGCTAATGTTGATGCTATATTGCCTGCTATCTGCTGCAGAGCCCTCATCATTAAGTTTCGCAAAGTATACAAAAGAAACCATTAATTAAACGTCAGCAATATATCTGGATCCAATGGGCGAAGTAGAAAGTGTCACTTCTTCTTGGAATTTAGTGGTATTATATAATTTGGATGAGTATTTTCGGAATATTGGGTTGACGAAGATTCGAAGATATGTTAGAAGCCTGGTTTTGAATATTTTGAAATTTTGAAAGAACTCTCCACATTGTACGCATAGTTATAAACAGATTTCTGCATGTCCATTCTGCATACAAAATTCGCTTGCGGATCCATTTTTCTAACGTGTGGCAATTAGCTCATAAAAGCAGCCATATTCTCATTGTCGGCTAAAATCTTGTTTTTATTTTTCTGCTTCAACAGCTTCAACTCCTTTTTTTTAATATTAAGGAATTCACTGTCAATGTTGTTCTGGCTCCGTTGAAGATTCCTTTTAGTATAATGTTTTAGGGTGGACGTTTCAACTTAAAATGTACTCATGTAATTATCTTCATTATATTTGCACCACTCAAGTCTTTGCCAAAGTTAATTCGATGTCTTTAACAGCATGGGATTTGGTGTGACTCAAATTTCCGGAAGACTGGCGGCACCCTATCTGGCCCTTTATAAAACTTATAGACTCAAAATCAATTCATTAAGAACACTTCTTGTCGAGTGAATCAGGTCCAGAGTCGCACAGTGGCGCCTTTTCTGATTTGAGATTGCAAAAATAATACCTTTTGAACCAAATAAGATAATTATCAGTAGACTGCCCATTTAACTTTCTTAGTTTTCCTAAGTAGTTTGGCATATTCTGGCTATATCATTGCACTAATTCGGGGCGATAGCATCCCATACTTCCTTTGTAATCTCCAAAATTTCTATCATTTCGCTTAGAGGAATTTCATATTTTGCTAATTTCGATTTCAGATGACTCAATCAATTTTTCAATGGGATTTATATCCGGAGACCGTTTTGGCTACTTCGTAGACTGAAATGGTCCTTTTAATATCAACTTTTGTTTTTATCAAAAAGGACGTATGATTTGAGTCTTGCAGATAATTGCATTTTTCAGGGGAAATACCCATTATTCCGCGGAGTTTTTGAACATTTTCTTGTAAAATGCCCATTATTCCATCGATCAACAGCAAGGGATCAAGTCAATTTTTAAAAATACACCCCTAGACAATACAGGAGCAGCCACCATGCTTGACGGTTTGCCACATTGTATTTAGTGGCTGGATTGTTGGATGCCTTGTCCAATGCCAGAAGCAACCATCTGACTTAAAAGGATTAATTTTCTGAATGCTGAGCGGTTCCCGACAAGATAATGAAGAAAACGCTTACGGATGGTTAAGTTATCTTCCAGTTTATTTTTCGGCTCAAAAATATTTTCTCCAATTGTTTTTAGTTGTTTCAGCAATAAGTGTCGAATAGGAATAAAACTAAGAAAAAAGTGTGCCAAGGTATTCCTAAAGGGGAAAATCTCTCCTTTGGACAAAAAGGCGGGAGGATCCCTTTCCCCATTAGGAATACTGGAATCAGGAAGAAAAACCTGGCGTAGACAGGGTCGCAGGGTCTGGAACTTGCAGAGAATTATTAGGGAGAGTGCTCAAGTTAATATTAGGCGGATAACTTTGCAGTTTCAGACCTTTGAGGTGGGACTCTGCCGTCTGGAAACGCCTGAAAAGCTCCTTGAAACCAGCCGCCAGAGACTGAAACTCAAGATGAGTTTGCCCCATGAACGTCCTCATATCGGATTTGATATGTGGGCAGCTTGGGCAAGTGCAATCCAATCCGGTGTGATCTCGAAGGCGATCCGCTATACGTGGGCCGATATGCCCAAGATCGGCGCAGACAGAGTAGGCGATATTGTCGCAAAGCCAACAATAAACAGTGACCTGCCGCGGTGTGATTTTGCGGCCGTTTGGGCATTCAGTTGCACAACATATAGCCATAATTCGTTTAGTAAGAAATTAATAACAAATAATTCGAAAATAAACGTACGAATTAAAAATTAAAGCAAAGTTATTTAATTTTCGCGACGAATGAACCGATCGAAACAGAGATCGAGCGAGAGTAATCGTACACTGTAATTATACACTGTTTAATTGCCATATAATGAATTATATATTTACCCTTGTCACGGAGATCAGCAATTAGCTTTTCGACTTTCGAATTTTCAATGGGGAGTTTGTTTGCTGGACAGAAAGGGAGGTCATTATAAAAGTCATGAAGCGAGTATGGATATACTAAGTCAACCTCTTAAATTTAACCATACTCGCTATCATCTTTAATGTTCCAACATTTAACAATTCTATTTCATTACTTTCTAACCACCTAAACTCCCCATAGGGTAGGGGCTCACAGATGCGTCAACATACATTAAGTATTCTGATTCTTTTGATGAATCGAAATCTTTAATGTACTTGTGATTTGCCTTGGTATGTCTATGACTGCTTTGCACTAATCCCCCTCGAATTCCACACTGCACATATCAAATCATATGAATGTCTGTCAGACAATAGCAAGACATCAGTTTTCAAATAAAGTTCTAGGTCGTCCTTAAGAGATTGACACTTGAAATGACTCCATACTCTACATGCGTGCGCATTGTCAGCCTCAGAAAATTTGGACTCATTTAAATTACTGCGTGGGACAGAAAATTCTTTCAGTCTTTGAACTGAATCTAAATATTCATAGGGAAAAACACCTTTCCTACGAAGAAGGGAAAAATCTTCACTATTCGGATACTGTTATTTTAAAACATTTTGCTAGCATTATTAGCATTACGCACATCTACCATTTGCTAGCATTATTAGCATCAAGCACATTTACCATCAGAATTTGGAATTAGCATTTATGTTTCACTTCCATAGTTCCAAGCAATACAATGTGAATAGATTAAGATTTAGTATTAAGAGAGAATAAAGGGACGGTTACTCTAGATTTGATCGAGAACGCGCATTGACAAAAAAGAAGAAAAGAGAAGTTAATAAAACGTGAAAAATAAAAGAATCGAAGCGAGAATCGACGTCAACAATTTAAATGTTTTTCATTTAAATTACTAGCAAGAGTATCTAGACTAGAGGACATAAAACGTAAAGAGTTTAAAAATCTTATTTCCAATGTTTTTTTTCTAATGGGACATATTTAGAAATTGCTAATTACAATTCCTTGTTACATGGAATTACATGAATGTCTCCATCAGATTCTCCGAGCTCTTTGACAAATAAATGTGCATCATATTTTGATAAAATCATCTGTTTTAAATTTTAGGTTGTATTTATTATGAGCTGCACCTCGAAATCTACCTGTGAAATGGGAGTGATCTCTCACTATATCACGTCCTAATACACCCTTACAAATATGACAATTACGAGCCTCATAAAAATCGATAACATCTTGTTGGCTCATTTGGATCGGGACTATGTTTGCCATATAATTTAAATATAACTCAGACAAATCGGACGTTAAACTTTCAACGAAAATGAGACTAACATATTCTATTTCTGTTCTTAAAACGACATTATCTAGTCTAGAATCAAATACACACTTTATGTATTAAGCAAATGCTATGGGTACATGCTTATTTACAATTTCTGTTTTATCACTGCTATCGAAGATGGTTCCAGTATGCATTCAAAGTCTGCATACACTACGAATGTTACCTCCAGCTGGCGATGATGATTGGTGAATTCCAGGTATGATTTATCTTCTGTCACCACAGTCCTACATACTCGTGCATGTTCCTTAGCCCTTTGTTTATCCGTCGAAAAGCATTAACATTTATTGCGAAATGTACGCTCATCTCTGTGTCGACCCATTTGAGATGAGAGTAACCTTTAAATTAAAAATAAAATGTAATTAGTACAATTGAATATTAGTTTCGCATTAATTACACAGGCCGACAAGAAAAATAACGGAGAACAAAACCTGCAGATTGTGAAAGATCTCGGTCTGTATATTGCTAGTTCGAAACCCAAAAATTTTCATCACGTACCAATTTTGAGAAAATCGCATTTAAAGTACGAAAAAGGGCTTATTTTGGCACTCTTCAAATGCTAATAAAACAGAAACCGCGCGCAGAAACCGAAGTTGAAATTAGATTCATTAAAAATTAAAGCCTAACCTTTTCCCTTTAAAATTTAAGATGAGTGAATGTTGGACGTCAGGTTTAGCAGCTATTTCGGAAAAAGCTCCATATGATGAACATCAGAGAACTGTATGAGTGCTACTTTTTGGCACTCAAATCATACCCAAACAATTTTGGGTGCAAGTGCCACTCATCACTCGGAAATTGAGTAAAACCAAAAGGCACACACAAAATGATCTGTATGTGGCAAGCACTCTGTGCGCCGCACACTCGATCAATACGGTACTTTTTGTCGGCGGGTGCCGATCGCACACGCACTTATAACGAATTTGAGAAAAGGCAAACAGTACGAAAACAACAAGTATGCAAAAAAGGGTTGAAAGAAGAATACCCATTTATGACCCTGTTTGTGTCTGCGACACTCATTTTATGACTTCTGTGTGTCGCGCCACACATTTCTGACGGGGGTGTGCACACAAATACTTGAGTATTTAGACAGTACTCGAGTATCTAGATAATACTCGAGTATCTAGAGAATACCCGAGTGTTTATGTAAACATCCGAGTATTTGTGTCAACACCCGGGTGTGTATGCAATGATCGTCATTGCTTGACCACGTTTCATTCTATTTTTGAAGTCGCAGAAAAAGGTCTAATTATGGCAGAAACCGCAGATTCAATTAGAGATAAAATATGTAGTGGTACATACTCTGCTGACAAAAAACACAAAGGAAAAAGTGATATTTGGAAAATATTACACGAAATTGCTAGAGAAGATGAATCTATTGTGGATGGATGGGTGTTCTGCAGTGTATGCCGGAAAGTGTTAAGGTATACAAAAAATCAGACTTCAAATTTATGCCGCCATAGAAAGTGACAAAAATGAAGCAATTGAAAAATGTACCCAATGGATTGTGCAAGACTGTCGGCCGCTTTCTGCAGTTACCGGAGCGGGATTTAAAAATTTTGTTAATATTTTTATAAAAATCGGAGCAGTCTATGGGGATAGCGTAGACGTCGATGATCTGCTACCTGATCCAACAACATTAAGTCGGAAGGCGAAATCGGATGCAGAAGAAAAAAGGACGCTTATCTCGACTGAGCTAAAAGATGCTGTGGATAATGGAGGAGTAGCTGCGACCGTCGACATGTGGACAGATAGTTATGTACAGAGGAATTTCCTAGGAGTCACTTTGCACTATGAAAAAAACTCCACATTGTGTGATATTATATTGGGACTGAAGTCAAAGGACTTTCAAAAATCGACTGCAGCGAACATTTTAATGAAAATTAAGGCTTTATTTTCTGAATATAACATCGATGTAGACCAAATCTTAAGCGACACCCAAGTTATAGATCTAAGCAAATCAACATTAAAAGTAATCGTCGAGCTCCTGGAAGACTTCGAAAGAATATTTAAGGAATTGCAAACATGTAGCTCGCCGTCCCTTTGCTTTGTTTTGCCTGCCATTTCCAAAATTTCAGAAATATGCGAGCCTAATATTTCAGACATTTCATTAATATCATTTCTTAAATTAAAAATTAAAGAAAATGTTAATAATATTTAGCTGGCAAATCTAAGCATATGGCATAGGGCGGCTTTGTTTTTATATCCTCCCGCTGCAAATTTGCAAGAAGAACATATTATAGAAATTAAAGTTTTTTGCTGTTCAGAAATGTCCAAATTTGATAACAGTTTAATCAGTTCAAGTTCTAGTTTTTCAACTTATTCCGACTCTCATTCGTCTCCCGAAAGCCCAACATTACCAATAATTGCCAATAACCAAACAGTCTCTAAAACCTCCTTTTTCTTCTCCAACCTAAAAAATACTTCCAATTCTAACTATGTACAAGATCCATTACAAGAAATAGATAAATATATAAGAGAAAGAGTGCCATTTTCTGAAAATTTTGAG
>VNJQ01003713.1:0-76394 GCA_008042515.1 Drosophila truncata | reverse complement strand
GTGGCGCCTTATTTCATTGAAAAGGCGTGCTGTCAAATTTATTTCATCCTAATGCAGCACTGTACACTTCATTCTTGCTTACAAAAACTTAATAAAAATTAAATAAATAAAAACACTAGGACTTCGAAGATAAGGACAAAATATTACGTATGATGAGATGTTAATAAAGAAATACTTTAAAAAAAGATAAATAAATAATGAAGGAATAAAGAACGCAACTTATGAACACCATAGAAATAAATAAGAACTTGCTGGGACGGCGGATATGAGTCAATCGCCTAAAAATGAAGGGTCAGGAAGAATATAAGTATTAAATTAAAAAATAAATACTTAAGGATTGACAGACAGTCCTCGGCTATCAAATAAATCAACAAAAACACTAAGAGTGTAATAAAAAAAAATAAGGAAAAAAAAAGAAGAAATAAAAACTTGAGCCGTTGCCGGGCCAAGGATGACTGACTGACTCTTTGACTGACTCTGCCGGTTCAGTCTTGAACTCGCCTGTAATGCTATTTTAGCTAAAAATAGCTAAAGATCCAGGGCGTCGTTGGTCGTTGCATTATATATATCTACACAACACTAGACACTAGTATGCAAAAAAGAACCGGAAGTCGACTCCCTGGTCAAAAAAGAGCGCATCTCATCTCTCTCTCATTCTCTCCTCTCTCAGCCTCTCTCTCCTCTCCGTAAATTAAAACGAATAATTCCTCTCAATTTTGCATTCCAGCAGCAAAACTCTGTTAAAACGATTAGTTCCTCTCTTCTGTTACATTCCAGCAGCAAAACGCTGTTACTCTCAATTCAACTACAGTCGTGGCACAAACATTAAACATTAAAACATAAAAAAAAGTATATTAACAACATTTTTCAAGCAATTTCATATTTTTATTTTTTGACTCTTTTATATTCTGCACCTCTATTTATACTCGCCCAGCTATGGTGGATGAACAATGACAGCTGTATCGATAGTTAAACACTATCGAGTTGCCGATATTTTTAAAGGGAATTCAAAAAGTTTCTAGGTTAATGCCCTAATCCCACACAGTCCATCCTTTTGAAACAGTTGGGATTTTTCTCAGATGTGAAACTCGTGTTACAATAGAGCTACATCTACATCCCCATCCGATTTGGCAGCTGGCAGCTGTCAGTCCATACAATACGTAAAATAATGTGTTCAAATATGGAAGATTTTGCTGTTGTGGCTGTTGCACAGCAGCAAACCCAAAAATTGGCGGCGGCTCTAATATCAAATTAGCTTAAAAGAAGACGAGGATTTCGAGGCGATACAACGTGTCAACAATTATTCAAAATTCTAGCCTGGCAAGGAAATTAGGCTCGAATCCAATCCTTCAGGAAAAATGAAGGACGTCTGTGGCATAAAAGTCCCTCTGCTGCACTGGGGACTCTGCTTTCCGATTTTCCCAAACGCTGATGAAGCCATACCTATTTTCTAGGACCGCATTCTTGGAACAGCGCACTTACAGCAAAATGTTGAAAATGCATTTGGCCATTTGAAAGCCAGGTTTCGCTTTATTGGCAAGGGGCATGAAAGTCAGGCTCAACTTTTATATCTTAAATTTTCCAACTGTTTAACAATTCCTATGTTTCTATTCATATGTTCCAACGAAATGGTCCATTTAATTAATTATTTTAATTAATTAATTAAATTGTTCCAATTCTCAATTTTAAACAATTTCAACAGAGAAGAAGAGTTAAAAGTCAAAGAAAAAAGTACATCAAATTTTGATGTACAACAGATGTGGAACGAAATAAGAACGTTCGGATGAAAAATCATATGATTAGAAAATGATATGAGAAAACTTCACCTTAACCTAGAAACTCTTTGAAAACCATCCAAAAATATCGCCAGCTCGATAGTGCTCAACTATCGATACGGCTTTAATTGTTCATATAGCATCTTAGCAGAGTCATATGATTCATATGGAACATCCGTTCAACGGATGGGGTAAGGCAGATGGAGCTGTGTGGGAATAGCCCATAAGGTGAAGTTCTCTAATGCTGTTAACTTTGAAACTAGAGACTCTGCTAAAGCTGCTCAAAAATAATTTTACTTCTGATTTCAGCATGATCCAGGCCATGAAACTTAATGAAACTTAATGAAAAATGCCTCCAAATTATTAAATAAATTAAAACCAAAATAAATAAGCATGGGTTAATCTAATCTTCAATGGCAACACACAGAGACAAAAGGAATTTATATCCTGCATATATCTCTTTAGCTAATAAGATAAGTTTCCCTTGATTTCATAGAAAAATTAAGACGCACTCATGGCCTACCACTATGACGTATACGTGATTCATTTATCACGTATACGACAGGTGGGGTTCTTCACGCTACAAGTTATGGTCTTCCCCCTATTTTCTTTTTACCCGCTAAGCAAACAGTCCGATGGTAATTAAAACAAAAATAATAGAAAACCCTAGCAGAGGCATACTTTTGGGCCATTAATGCTAAGCAAATTTAATCAAGGCAACAACAACAGAAACAAGAACGGAAAATAAAGAAAATCAAACACAAAAAACGGCAATTTCTTATCGATTAGATAAGATTCTTCCCCCATTAAAGACCAACACGATTTTTGGGACTATTGGCAACATTAGGGGAAATAAATATGCGACCACGCGTAAATCATAAGCATGATATTTTATGGCACCAAATAAATACCGCCATAAAGTGATTGATAAGTGAAATTTAACAATTAAACAAAGACTTTCCCACTTGCTATTTTTTTTTGCTTTTGTTTAGAGTTTCCGGTACTTAAGGTCTTAAAAATAGTGGCTTATCTCAGGAATTTCATTTCAATTAACACTGACCTGGCTAAGATTTGTAACAGAGTCTAACTTGTTCATTAAATTGTTTATTGCTGTCATCCATATCATAATTAATATGACATTTGTCATAGATTAGCTCAACGTATCAGCTGTAATCGAGTTTACTTAACTTTCTGTATAGAAAAATTGCGCAGGTCACAAGTTTAATGTGAAATTGTTCGTGTTCCAAAGGTTTCTATTTTCAAAAAAAAAAACTCCCTCGTTAAATGATGATTACAGCTATCATCTATTAGGCGGCTGTCTAAAAATTTATGAATCATTCGACAAATATCTATTAGTTATTCAACAAAACAAAAAAAAACACTAACAATGATATTGTCAGTTTCTTTATCGAAATTCGAGTAACGATTAAAACGAACCACAAAGCAACGTGCAAAAACTTTTCGCAAAGGCACATGCTCCTATTTATAAGGAATTATCTATATACATATCTATATTTAAGATTCTATATATTATAGTATAGCAAAGTAATGAATCATGGTAAATATATTCCTCTAAACTTACTTATATACTATGTATGTACATACGAGACATCATATAGTAAATTTATATAGGCTTAATAGGCTTATTTGCTTATTACTCAGCAACGCCCTCTGCCATAAAGCCCGGCCAGGTCTTAGATGCCTTAGAAATCGATTGGACTGATTAGATTTCTACAGTCAGGCCTTAATTGCTTAGCAAACCGAGATCCAATGGCGTAGGTCCCGAAAATGTATGCCCGCCTGGATGCCGCCAATGGGTCTAGATAAAACCCGATTTTATATACATCTGAAGTTTGCCAAAAAATCTGTGTTTGATTCTGGAAATTTCCATTAAATTTTTTAAGGTGTGCGTTACACTGAAAAAAAATCTTTAGGTATTTTTAAGGGATAAGGTATTAGGTATTAGTATACATAATATAAAAACTATTATTTATGAGTTTAAAACTGACACCAGTATGTTTCCTGTTATTTAAATATTTACAATAGCAAAATATATAATCATATTTTATAGCATCCCTACAAAAAAATTTACAATATCTACACTTTCTATATTTTCTATGAGAAAATAGATATTAAAATTACTAAACTTAATATTTTAATAGCCATAAAAAAATCTGAAGAAACTAAACTTTTCCATAAAGAATTACTAATAACCTTAAATTCACTGGAAGTTAGTTTAAATTACTTTGATATTTATTAAATAATCAAAATATCAAAGTTTTTTAAACAAAAAGTTATTATAATTAAACACATCTCCAACCCTAATTCAAGTAATAAAAATTCCATCCTGTTCATGGGTTTGGCCCATTAGTAATTGACCGTAAAATCGGGCTCTAAAACCTCTGGCCCGAACAGAGGATATAGTCCTCCAATTGATATCTTATCAATGCGCTGGCATTTCTGGGAAAAAAGAATAGAGTCGTCGTAAAAATTGGCAATGCAATAAATGAAAAAAAAATTCGGGGCATCCTGAGGAAGTGGTGTTACCCATATTTTCCCCCAGCGGGAACCTTATCGCCAACAGCGATCGGGGCAATATAGGGTTATATGACACCGGACTATAGGCCTTATCGCCAGGAAGAACAAAGCCAGAATGCTGCTGCTGCTGCTGCTGCTGCTTTGCTTTGACGCCGCTGCCTTCCTGCTCTGCCACCTGGGTTGCTTATCAGCGACTGAGAACGATAAAAAAGCCAAGTTAACATTATATTTAATTGGTAGTTACCATTCAGTCGTCGTGCGGTGCGATACTCGTCTTACCATCGGCTTCGAAACCCCGCGAAAAGTATCCCTCGGCTGTTATCCTTTCGGTTATTAAAATAAAACATTCAAGAGAAATGCGTCCTCTCGCGTTCAACTTTTTGCTGCTGGCCTTTTGTGCCTCCTTGACCTTCTGGCCAGGTTGGATTTATTTATCACCATTATCTTGAAGTGCAACGCCGTGCAAAAGATCGACACAGTCACATTCTAAAAACTTATTGATTGATTTATCGGATATGTCAGTGCAGAATGGGAATTTACTCAACAATTTATGAACTGTTTTTAGTTTGGTGAAAGGAAAATAATTTTTTGAGCTCCTTATCAGCTGCGTAGGCAAGCGAATTCCAGTGAAGAATGTAGGAGCCATGGCCAGGTTCCATTATTGTAATTAGTTTGGTTTTGGCTGCTAGAATAGGGAAACTATATTGATAAATGTAGAGCATTTCTAACGTACGTAGGATTGAAGAATTCCCGATTTTATAAATAGTTTATATTTAATTCTTTAGTGAAGAAAATAAAGAAAGGGAATGTATTAAAGGTTTCATGGCTTTAAGCAAAACTATAAGTACATTAAATATTTAAACGTGGCTTTTTTATGTCGCTCAAATTTGTGCTTTTTATGGGAATTATCTTATTATTTTTTTATACTCGCTTGGTCAGGAAATATATGCAATAATAACTTTAATTAATAATTAATTACAAAAAATGCATTCCTTTGAAAAAATATATGAAATTCATGAAATAATTGTATTTAAATATTTAACAAGTGTAAAAGATTCATTCTCAAAATACTGAAAATTTAAAAAATTAGAAAAATTGTTCAGAAAATGATTAAAACTTAAAAAAACATATTCTTTAAATACTTTTTGGTGATTTAAAAACCTTTTGTGTAGTAATAACAAGAATATCCTTGAACAACTTTGAAATACAAATTATTTGGTTTTAAAAAATCGGATTAATTAATTAAGAATATATTATTTCATGCTTTTATTCAATTAAATAAAAACCTACATTTTTTACAGAGCTCTCTTTTTCTTAAAGATTTCAAATTTGGGGAGTTCCCCTTTTTTTTCTAAATTATAGTTCTTACTCATAATCTTCAAATCTCTCATACTCATGGATAAAAGATAAAATAAGAGTCATTTTTAACGCAATTACCCCGCCCACCTCATCAATCTTTATTCGCAAATTTAATAAAGTGAGTTAATTAAATTTAATCTTTCGAAATATAGGACAGATAAGGCAGACTTTTGGTTGAAAGGTTAACCGATAAATAGGGAATATAAATACAGAAGTACGTTAACCTAAAAAGAACGCCAGAAAGTTGTGTGATTTTACTGGTGAGGCAACAATGGCGATGTTATCTCGTATTTGATTTATCAATCAGAGTTATTGCCTGCTCTCGAGACTCCACGAATTTTTTTTTATCTCGTTCGGCCTTCGCACTGCCCCAGCATGTTCCTCCCCCTCCTTCCGATTACTCACCTGCTCTGCCC
Source organism: Drosophila truncata (assembly GCA_008042515.1). Taxonomy (NCBI): domain Eukaryota; kingdom Metazoa; phylum Arthropoda; class Insecta; order Diptera; family Drosophilidae; genus Drosophila; species Drosophila truncata. Next base: position 70,306 of record VNJQ01003713.1, on the reverse strand, counting down.
ACTTACCTGTCTTTTCCAGCAAGTGCCCTGGAGTGCTACCAATGCTCAGGAAGCGAATGCGATGATCTGGATCTGGTGCCCTTAGTCTCCTGTAGCATTGATGATGCCCCGACCACAACTACAAAGGTGGGAGATCTCTAAAAGATCACAAGATCACAATTAATGAAATTTTTTTTTGAACAGGAACCGGAAACAACGGAAACAACTGAGATCATAACTGAAGAACCGGATACAACAACCGAAGAACCCTCTTCGGACTCTACCAGCACCAGCACCAGCACAGTCACAACTCCATCGGTTCCAACTATCAACACGGAACCGGGAACAGATTCTACCACCGATTCTACAACTGACACGGATACCGACTCTACAACGGATGTGGAGACTGATTCTACGACCAGTGAACCAGCAGATTCTTCCACCTCCACTCCCAGCGAGTCCTCTGATTCTACCACTGTTTCACCCAGCGAAACCACTGATTCCTCAACGAACGAATCTTCGGAATCTTCCACGAATGAATCCACAGATTCTTCTACTGCTTCTCCCAGCGAAACTACTGATTCCTCAACAAACGAATCTTCGGAATCTTCAACAAACGAATCTACAGATTCTTCTACTGCTTCTCCCAGCGAGACCACTGAGCCTTCAACGAACGAATCTTCGGAATCTTCAACGAACGAGTCTACAGATTCTTCTACTGCTTCTCCCAGCGAGACCACAGATTCCTCAACGAGCGATTCGTCCTCTTCCACCGAAGATGCTTCATCATCGCCGAGTGAAACCACAGAACTATCTAGCGAGTCAACTGCTTCTCCCAGCGAGACCACAGATTCTTCAACAAGCGATTCAAGCGAGGCTTCTTCCCCTTCATCGCCCAGCGAAACCACAGAATCTACCAGCGAGACTACAGAGTCCACTGCTTCTCCCAGCGATACCACAGATTCCTCAACGAGCGATTCGTCCTCTTCAAGCGAAGCTTCTTCCCCTTCATCGCCCAGTGAAACCACAGAATCTTCCAGCGAGACTACAGATTCTTCAAGCGACCCTACAGACGCGACCACTGTTGCTTCTACCATTCGTCGTCGCCGTAGTCTTGCCGCCCAGGCCACGGATGTGCTCCTGCGGAACTACCGAACCATTGCCCGGAATCAAAGGGATATAGATGCCACCATTAAGGTTGCTGCCTGCTACAGCATCATCAAGCAAGGAGGTGAGTGTACACCAAAAAAGATATCTTAAAAGTTGACAAAAAGAAATACACAATTTCACGTACTCTTTCCTAAAATGCACAAAGTTTGGCTGTATTCTTTTTAGCATACTTTGTGGCAAACTTTAGAAAATTAATCTAATACTTTTTCTCACTTCCCGCAGAGATCCAGCGTGGTTGTATTCGAGTGCCCGAAGGCCAGAGCGCCTGCCAGGCTGTGAGGGAGGATCTTGGCCTAATGCAGGATGTTGCCGATGAGTGCGATGTCTGCTTGACAGACAAGTGTAATGGCAGCACTAGCCTTCAGGTGTCCCTGGGCGCAATGATCCTGATTGTGGGTCTGGGACTGAAAAGCCTGCTGTGAGGCGGAGCAAGTCTTCCGAAAATTTGGCGTTTGGAAGTGCCTTTGTAATATATATATGTTTATTAGGTGATTCGTACTTTGTATTTAATTAATAAAAAGAATTGTCAAAAACAATGAACCTAGAATTTGTTTTCAAAAAGGAATAAAGATTTTGCTATAAGAAAGAAAAGAAATTTCCATGGGGGAACTCCCCTGAAACTGAATAAAATGTGCCTTAAGTTTCCTGGAATCTTGGCTGTTATCTTCTTTATCAAAATTATTATCAAATGCACGCTATTTCAATGTGATTAAAAAATAGTAAAAATACTTTTAAAAAAATTACTAACAAATTACTATAAATAAATTAGAAAAAGGGAAAAACTAAATAACCATAAGAATACATAATGTAATTCACCCATTTAAGGGTTTAAAATAACATAGAATTTAATTAAAATTTATTGTACTTTTTGTAAATTATATTAAATATTTTACGAAGCTTTAAAAATACTTTTTTTTAATACTTTTTAAGTTCGTTTTCAGAGCCAAAGAAACCATACTTAGGACACAAACCGGCAAAAAATAAAATAATAAAACAAAAACTGTTCCCACTTAAAGCTTATTCTTGGTAGTAAAATGTTGAAAGCTTTCAGTGAACTAGTTATTAATGGGTTAAAACTGGGGCAATCCACTATGCAAAAATTGCTATTTAAAATTGTAAAATATTTACTTATAAATAATTAAAAAATAGTAGAAAGAGTGAGCTAAAAAGCTTTTAACTGTAGCCTCACTGTGATTATTTAATAAAAATATATATACAGATACATAAAGGCATACATATGTTATCTTATTAAAGTTTATCAGCAAAAAGAGCGCCATAAAACCACAAAATGATAAGCAGTGCATCCGGAGAGCTACACACACCTACCGGTGTGTGCTCAGGTGAAATTGATTAGGTGAATAGAGGGAGGTATGGCCAAATGCCGTGGGACTCCATTCAGTTAACCAAAGTCGGTCGATCTGAACAGTCAGTCCGTTGAGGAAATTATATACCAAAAGAACGAGAACCATGAGGGGCCTCAACCTTATAATCGCTGTGATAACAACACTCGTTGTTAGCCAACTGGACAGCAGTTTGGCTAAACGTAAGTTAATTCTATTTTTCTTTTAATTTTCCTAAAAATGTTCATTTTAATTTATTCCTCTAATTTCCATCAGAATGTTATAGCTGCACTTCGACGGGAAATGATAACTGCATAACGAATGCAGCTAGCCAAACCACGGTGGATTGTCCCAATGGCAATTGCTATACCGCCACAGGTGAGTTCCTCCCATGACTCATTCGCGACTATTTTATATTCTTAGAGGTTTATGTAGAGGTTTATACATATATGCACAAAAAAATACACAATGGAAACAAAGGGAACTAAGGCTGGCCATAACTCTCTTATCAGACATATGGCCGGCGATAGCGATTATCTCGTTGATGTTATTTGATATCGATGATCCTCTTTACACACTTTGATAATTTTTATATTAGCTTAGGCCCTTTTTTAATAGGGGATGAGTCATCTAGGGTATTCTTTTTTAATTCGATTTAAAGAATATGGAAATAATTAACAAGTTTTATAAGATCCTAGGGAGAGAAAACAGAAAATAGGAAATCTTGAGCTTTCGTTCTAGGCTCTTTATCTCTTAGATTGCAGCTGCTGTTTTGCTTGTACATTGCAGGCAAATAAAAAGAAGAGGTTGCTTGAAATACATAGAGCTTTAAACTTATTTACAAAGATTAACTATAATATCATACATTATTTTATACTTATATCCTCCATTATATTTGAATAATTTCCATTTTTTCATAGATGGCAAGGGAACGATTACCCGCGGCTGCCTGAATACCGGAGCCAACTGTACCGAAACCAACTGCCCGACTTGCAACTCGGACAAATGCAACATAAACGCCGTCTGCTACAACTGCACCGGCGATGCATGCAACACGGTGGCTTCTACCATGCTCACGGCCTGTGCCGATAATTCCAAGTGCTTTACCACCGGCTCGAGTGCCACCAATATGACCCGTGGCTGCACCGCAGATACTACGCTGGCGTTCAAGTGTGCAGCGGACACCACCGACACCAGCTGCGCGATCTGTGATGCGGGTCAGTGCAATAACTTGGCCTATGAGCGGACAGAGGGATCCTGCATCACGTGCACCGAATGTGCCGAAGCTCAGGACACCAGCAAGGCGGCGGCATGCAAGCTTCTCTACAACCAGACCTCTGGTTGCTACAGCACCACGGCAGGAGCCCGAGGATGTTTGGCCAGTCTGGAGGATGACTGCACGGATGCCAATGCATGCAAATCCTGCACTGGGGACAACTGCAATACCGCTGGCCAGGAATTCCAATGCTACGCCTGCTTGAGCAACGAAGTCTCTGGCTGCTGGGACGCAACAGGAACGGCTATCCCCACAGTGGCCTGTACCAATGGGACCTGCTTCGCCGGAATTTGGAGTAAGTACCGAAAAACATATCTTTATTTATATGAAATAATCTAACTGAAAATCTTTGTTGCTATCTTTTCCCCCAGATGGTCTTGTGGTCCGCGACTGCCTGACCGCTGGCAGCGAGCTGATGCAGTATCAGTGCATGAATAAGGTGGAACCTTACAAATGCCAAACCTGCACTGATACTAAAAATATCCCTTGCAACAATATGAAGATCAGTGGAGCCAGCCCCCTTAGCCAGTTGGGCGTGGCAGGTCTGCTCCTGGGCCTGATGGTAGTCCTGTGGAGTGCCTAGTTCGATTTGGACAAATTACTAACCATTATCAGATCTATGACATTAACAATGTAATACAATTATAATAATTTCGAAGCTAATTAGACATGAAATCAAATAAACAATAAACTATACTTAACATAATATTAATTTTAAATTTACAAATTATGCAATTGGGAAATTAATGCAAGTACTGGAAGATTACTTTTTAAAAACAGTTTTCTATACTTTAAATTTATTCAAGTGATGTATTAAGTGGTACATATATTAGTGATATTGAAAGAAATATTCCGCTCTTCAAGGTACTTTTTCCTTAACCCCCACCTGCAGCTTATCAAAAATTGTTAAAACAATGCATTATCAGATAATGAAAAGCACTTATCAACCTGTGAATTTAATAAAAATGCGCAATGCATGTAGACGAGAATTGGAATTGTAAAATTAAGAACTTGTAATTAAAAGGGTCCAAAGAACAATATAGCAAATATATACATATATATTTGGTTTAGTTTCAATATAAAAACATTATAGATTAATTTCTTAACCATTTATTCATATTTTTGGAAAGCCAGAATGAGTCATAAGCAAATTGCTGAATATTTTTAGGAAATAAATTGATACAATTTTATTATTTCAAACTTGATGCATTTATTAAATATTTAAAATTTATTAAGTGATTCAAATTAATAATAATAAAGTGTTAGGTTTTGAAAATTCCCTGTAAAAAAAAAACTGATAAGCGTTAGGTAGAATTTTTTGTTGTCAACTAGAATTATCTAGACATTTTTCCAATTTATCTTCGTTGCAAAAATCAATATTTATTTATATGTAGGCCAAAGTCCTAGTGACTTCCCTTTCGCATGACTCATTATGCATATGCACTACTCTTTCATTACCAGCCAAAGGATCAAAATGATGCTAAAAAGCAAAACACAAGTCCCAAGAGGTGCAGATCCGTCTGTGAAAAACCCAAGGCAATTGGGATCATGAAACTGTATGCATTCAATCTCAATCTTATTACAATATGATAAATCCTTTAAAGGTAAGACGTTCCAACACCTAAATGTAAGGGTTACTGCATGTTGGCAGATATCGAGAGCAACCCAATCATCGGCACACAGTTTGTCAAATCTTTCCCGAGTTTTATCACGACTGCACCTGTGACAGGAACGATTTCTTTGAAGGAAGTCTAATGCTTCGTTTGCAACCGTCTCCTCAATCTGCAGCAGCAGAGCATATAAGGTTATGCATATCAGGAGAAGCCTCATTGTCAACCAGCAGTGGCTAAAATTATTATATTTAAATTAGTCAACTAAAATATTTCTTAATTTTTTCCTACCAATCCCGTTGTGCGACTTCTCTGTACTGTCTCTTTTATATTCAGCTAACAAATGAAAGCTTTTCTGATGAGATTTCCTTTTTAAAACTGGTCTTTTTCAATTTGTTGATTGATGTATTGATTTATATGTAAGCTCTGGGGATGCTTAGTCTTGATAACACGTATATAAAATACATCAAATCCCCATATGAAGCTAATAAATTATTTACAGAGCAAAATTTCAATGTGGAACTATTTAAACACAAATTAACATAATATTTATGAAAGCTACAGCAATTGCAAAAGTTTATTAAGCAAATAGTTTATCAAGCATTAATCATTCTAAGTACATTTTATATTAAACATTTACTTTTACTTTTTTTTAAATTTATCTTCGTTTTAAATCAATATTTATGTGTCATTTATAACTTATTAAAAGCAGATAATAGGCAGATACTAAGTAGAAAAAACGAGGTCCTGACAGAAGCAGATCCGTCTGTCAAAGCCACATAGGCTGTGAAATTATGGACATTGCAATCAGGTGAATAACACAAGACGCATAGATCCTCATTTTTCTTGCAATATTCTATATCCTCCATATTCATGTCCGAGATACACTTCCTTATCAAGCCCGATATATAAATAGATACGCAACCATCGAGTGCTTCCGGGTCGGTGCCACATACTCTAATCCCTTTGCCATTTGCATCTTTGCCATCGTCATAATCCTTGCAGGGATCACAGCCCAAACATCTATGAAATGCTTCGATATCTGGTTCGTTAGTAATTTCAAAATCATTCCTTAAGTCCTTGTTATAAACAGTTTCCTGGGTTACAATCTGCTGCAATAGGCTAGTTAATATTATGCATGTAGGGAGAAGCCTCATTGTTATCCAGTTCTGGCTGAAATGTATTTATAATAAGATTTATTAAATATTTTTTTATATATTTTTACCAATACCGTAGTTCTCTTTATTTCCGTTTAGTTCGGTTGGTATTTCTTCAACAACTGAGAGTAGCTCTGATTAAATATCCTTTAAAAGCTAAAGTCTTGCAATTTGATGATTGAAATACAATATTTGCTAAAGATCTCCAGGGAACGTTAACCCTGATTAAATGTAAACAGATCCCAACATCCCCGAAGCATTACCTAGGCAATTAATTATTAACAGTGTGGTTTTTTGTGTGTATTTAATGACACAAAAACTTAACATGATTACTTTTTATAAGAAGCATTTAATATTTATTTCTTTGGGCAAGAACTATAAGAACTATAAGGCTTTTAATAAGGTGCTATGGCATCTACAAGATTATGTAAAATGTATTTACTAGATAGGTTTTTTTAATAATTTTATTTTATTAAAAATCTTTCAAATGTTCGGCAAGGCCAATGAAAACAAGTCAAAAAGCTTTAAGACATCTAATATCAAGAAATACACAAAAGGAGTTGCAGGAAAAATGTTAATGCAAGCTTGATTATATTTAATTTAGTTTTATAATATTATATTTCTACATAGAAAGAAGCTAAGCATTTAATATATTGAATTATTTATTAGTATAATTTTCTTTTTGACATTTTTATCTACCAGAAATATCTAGTTTATGCATTACTCACTAATTACCATCCCAGCGATCAAGCAGATGCCAAGGAGCCAAAAAAGTGAACTTCTGAATGAAGCAGATCCGGTTGCCTGAAGACCATTTATGGTCAAATTCACATAATTACAATCTGGCGTAGAACACTTAATGCAAAGATCTGTATTATTCTTACAATACAATTTTTCCTCCATACTCATTTCAGTTATACACATTCTTTTCAAGCCATGCATAAATATAGATACACAACCATGGAGAACACCCAGTTCTATTTCACACAACCGATTTCCTAGCCCATTTTTGTCCTTGCCATCTTCATAACTATCGCAATAGCCGTCACAACCCAGGCATCTGATAGGGGGAAACCCTTGGTATTTTGTTTTATTTTCTGGATTGATTTCTAGTTCTCCTGAATCAATAGCTTTAGTTTCTCTTTTGGAAAATATTAAACTTTGTTCCTTGGGCGGTGGAAAATCCAACGTTCTAAAATTTTCCTGAGCTTCCAGCCGCTGCAGAAGAGCTAATAGTGTTATGGCTATAAGGAACAGCTTCATTATTATTAAAATCTAGCTGAAATGTATTTTAAACTTTAATGTATTTATATATAGAATATATATAATCCTGGTTGTATTTATACCAATCCAATGGAGCTGCTTGTTTCCGTATTGTTCGGTAGCTATTTAACCCACGACTGAGAGTTGTGCTGATTAGGAATCATTTTATTCAAGTATTTACTTAAGATCTCGAGGGAACTTTAGCCATGATAAAATGTAAACAGATCCCAACATCCCCGAAGCATTAACCATTAAATTATTGATGTTGTGAACCTAGGGTTAAGCTGAAACCTATTTAAAAATGAAGTGTAATTACATATGAATTAAAGAAATTATAATACACATTTAGTTATATTATTTTTTAACCCTTAACTATGCATATCCATAATTACTGGTATATTCTATGGAATATTTTTAATTATATGACAAACTGAATTATATAGAAGAGAAACTGATAAAGAAACTATTCCAAAACAAACAATTCACATTTTTACCTGCACATAATATGTTGCCAGGAACAATATGAAGACTAACAACACATGAATACTGCAAAGGCTTAGCATATGACTTAAAAACTTCATCGTTTTATAACTCCTTTGCTTATGATTCAAATGTTATAAAAATTTTGCAACAGCTCCTCATAAAAATTATTGTATTCTATAGAAAAACTCTAATTTGAAACTCTACAAATTAATTTATTTATATACAAAGATCAAAACTCCCTTCTTGCTTAGCATTGTTTATTATTACTTTATTATAAAATATTTACAGATACAAAGTGATACATATTTCAAATTCCATATTATTTAAAGTCTGTTAGTGAATTGATAAACCAAACCCAATTATCTGGGGCAGCACAGGGCTACCCTAAGCAAAAACATTACTCATGCTATTATTTTTTTTATCGATTTTTAAGTCCCATTAGCTTTCTGGTTTGTGGTTTTTAATTGTCGTGACTCAGAGTAGCTAGTAGAACACTTGTCGCCGCCACCAGCTGACCCAGCAGATGCTTCCGATAAGGAGGAACTCAAACAGACGAGCTGATGTAGCGCCTGCGGTCGTCACCTGTAGGGATGTCATGTCGTGGACATTACAATAGTTGCTATCGCACTTTTTGCACAGCTCCTTGTTGTGGTTACAGTAATTAAAGAAGACTTCAGTCAATTCGGATGTACATCCACGCTCCACGTAATTCTTTTTGTCCGGCACAAGATTCTTGTCCTTCACGAGCATCGTGTAACATCCACTACGATCTCCAGGAACCGTCTTGCAGGTGGTTTTCTGATCATCTGTAATCATGGCATTGCAGTTCAGGCAGGAGTAGCAGCTCTGCGGACGTTGAACCGGTGCAGGAGTTGGAGCTGGTGACGTGGTTTCCACCGGGAGACTATTATTCTCGAAGGGAGTATCGTCCTGGTAATCGGGTAACGCCGATACAGGTACTCTTACGGGTGAGGTGGGCGGTTTCTTGAGTATATCTGCTTCCGAGGAGGAAGGTTCTTGGTTCTTGGTGGGTTTTTCTGTCGTTGTTTCCTCCGCTGACATCACAGAAATCAGACTGCCATCAGAGGGCATATCCTGGGTGCCCATGCCAAAGCCTACAGTCTCCTCTTTCTTATCATCTCCAGACTGATTCCCTATTTGAGGCACCATAGCTGTAGCTGCTTCTGTCAAAGGTTCTCCTCCTGGCATAGCTGTTGTAGGGGAAGTATTCATGTCTTCCTTGGTTTCAGGCGGCTTTTCTTCATCAGGATCGGTAGTCTCAACGCCTCCACTCAAGCTAACCTCCTGTATATTATCCTCCTGAGCCCTGCTCCATTGAAGTAGAGCCGTTAAGGTAATCCAAATAACAAGAAGTCGCACCCGCATGCTGCTCAACCGATCAGTTGAAGCTTCTTTCAACTTTTAACTGAAAACGGGGGTCAATAAAACTTCACCAAGAGTTTATCAGAGCTTATCACAAATCTGTATCAGAGCAGTTATCTCTGAAGAGCTTGGCAAATATCCAATTTTATTTGCTCCGATGAGCTTGTTGTTCCGCAGATGTTTTGCTGCCAACTGAGTGGCTGACTATTATACCTTCTCGAATCCGCTGATTGTCACGCAATTATCCCTTGGACTCTAAATTAAATCGATATCCCAATGGGGGGGGGGGAAGGACTTGACCCTTGACTCCCTAAAAATCCTGCAGCAAATGCGAGCTTGTGAATTATTGATGATGCGAACCTTTTGATGGATCCGATGGGACACTACGATAATGGGGTCAGGGCCCATATGACCGGATACATTATGGTTATGACATTATGGGGGGCGGCATTATATGCACACATGCTGGTATTGTACAGGAGCAACAGCTGTTGTTGGGAAAGGTTCGTACACTGACCTAAAAAAGAGCAAAAATTAATATTTATAATAATAATATATAATAATATCTTTAAAATTTTCTAAATCTAAAACAATATAATCTCTGAGATCTAAAAATTAGAAAGGGTTAAAAGAGCATTTTCTTTATTTATTTAATTTATTCAAAGAAAACTACATAATTATGTAAATTTATTAACATTATTACTGCATTATCTTAGCTGCAAAATTCCCTTTCTTCTTTCTAAATTTCATTTCTAAGCTTATCCTTATCACCCTTGGCCAATATCAACTCTTTGTTATACTGCCTGATAAGTCATAAAAAGATTATGACTTTCAATCAGCCAACAAAGGTGCAATATATTAGTTTACCTTTCTTCTAAGCTGTCAAAATGCTGCAAGTGAAGGTGCTTCTCCACCTGCTCCTGATCCTTCTGCTAACAGGTGAGACAGAGACACTTGCTAATTCTCCCAGGAAATAGTGCGTGTAATGTATTTCCAATAATAGGCTGCAGTTGGGCCATTGTGTGCTATCATTGCGATTCAATTGCTTTGCCGGAATGTTCCCAGACCCTGGGAGAGGTGGGCGTGCTGCCCTATGTGGAGTGTCCCACGGAGCTGACGTGTGCCATGTCCATAGGTGAGTGCCATTAAACCTCTATTTTTAGATTATTTGCATTCCACAAAAGCTTTACGCATTTTTAATAAACCATTAATCCCTCCTCCTTCCTTCCTTTCAGTTGACGCAATCACATATCGCGGCTGCGGAGCGGTAACCCCCACCACAGGAGCCACCTACTCCAAGAGTTGCGCTTCCAATCTGTGTAACGCCGGAGTCTATCCTCCCGGACGCCTCAAGTGCCATCACTGCGCTGGCCAAGATTGTGTGGCTGCTCCCGCGGCGAAACCCAAACCCTGTCGCTATCATTTCGAAGAGGATCAATGCTATACGGATGTCATTAGCTCCTCGGAAGCATACAGGGGCTGTGTCTCTGAGCAGAATCACACGCTCTCCAGTGCCGCCGTTCTTTGTGAAATTAATGGTTGCAACGAGGAGCCAGGAGCACGGATACAGATCTGCGCCAGCTGTGACTCTGAAGCCGGTAGGGGTTGCAAAATGGACCTCTTTCAGGTGAACAGCGGCAAGTGCAATGTGAGCTTGTACGAGGAGTGCCAGCAGGAAGTGCTCCTGGGTGAAGCCGATGACAAATACTGTTTCAGCTACCGAAAGCTAAGCCGTGTGGTTAGAGGCTGCTCCACGCAGTTACCGGCAAATCTGGAGCCTCATTTAGATGAGCTGGAAAAGTGTCGGAGCAGCGAGAGCAACTGCAATGCTGGCTGCATTCCCCAGCAAAAGTGTTTGACCTGCAATAGCCTGAATCAAGAGCTTTGCCGAACGAATGTAAGCGCCATTAGCAGCAGTACTTGTGGCTCCGCTGAGGCCTCCGATTGCTTTGTCTGTGAGTATTCCGATTGGAGTTTGCAAAGAGGATGTGGAGCAGCGCCCAATAATCCTGGAATAGCCCGCTGCTACGAATGCGACGAGCAAGGCGGTTGCAATAACAAGACCTTCACACGCTGCTATCGCTGCAGCACCGACGAGGCGGGCGCTGGTTGCGCCAATTGGGAGCGACCGGGTAACATCTACATCGAGGAATGTGGCGACATAGCAGCCCCTTGCCTGGCACTCTCCTACAGCAATGGCACCACCGAAAGAGGCTGTCAGCGTAAGGATTTGACCTGCAGCTCCTCCCAAGTGGCAAACTGTCGCTCCTGTGAGGGCAGTTTCTGCAACAAAGGCGCCTTTCCGGAGGAACGCCTGTGGTGTCATCAGTGCAATGGTAGCGGTGATCATAATTGCGAGGAGATCGAAAGGGGACAAACGGCCCTGCCTTGCTCTGTGCAGGCCAATGAACCGGAGAATCAAGCCGCGGCCTGCTTGGAGTACTTTGACACGCACACCCAGCAAATAGTCCGTGGATGTCGCTCCGATCCGGATCTGTACTACGAGTGTTTGTTGAGGAGCAGCCACCACGATAGCTGTCGCATTTGCCACACTCAAGCCTGCAATAACAGCCCGGGAAGCGAGCTAAGAGCAGCTTATGAAATGGAAGCCAAAGCAATGGCGCTGCTGATGGCCAGGAGTTCAGCAAGTATAGGAAATACAGCTGTGTTTTTCATTTGGTTGATCTTTAGCATTATTATTATCTTGTATCTGGCGTTTGACTAAAAAGTAAAATTATATAGCAGCAACCTTAAAGGGATTCCAATTCGAATTCGTAGACTCCTTTTATTCCGGCGTGTAGCCCGGGTTCAAGGCACGTCCGCGGTGATTGAAAGAGTAGAACGAGGGGAAGTTGCCCAGTGTGTCCCAGGTCTTCTGTTGCATGTCCACGGTGGCGCGGATCTCCTTGAAGTTGCCCACCACCTCGATGATGTTGTATATCACAATCACCAAGCTGATGACGGTTTGCAGGATGATCTAAAAGAGAAGTTAAGGGTTCATTTACAAAGGTTTAACTCAAAGAATTAATAGAGGACTCACATCCAATGGCAGACTAGTCCATTCCTGCTCTGTCAGCCGCAAGTAGGTGCGATCTGTGGAAATTAATTAATAACTTTTCGTTAGCTGTGGGCAGTCCAAAGTTTATTTTTTCGAAATTGAACGCTTTGCACTTACGGTGGGCAGCCGAGAAGGCGGCATGGGCCAGGCTGGCGAATCCGGCAATCAGCAAGAGTTTATTAAACAGTTTAGCCATTATTTTTTATTAAACAATTACAATTTACAATCACAGGCGGCACAAAAATTTTCTACAAAATTTGCTAATTCGCCGATGCGGGCACACTTTGAGATGGGACATGTGTTGCGAAAGTATCGATAAATCATTGTGTCGATATCACTACCTTTGGCGATATTTTTAGAATAATTTTTGTTAAATTGTTTTTCAAATTATTTTAGTCTGCAATATTTGACTATATTGCTAAAAATTTATCTCTGCTATTAATTGTTAATTGTTCAGAGATCAACCAGCCATCAAATGCGATCCTAGTGGTGAAAATGAAATTCAATTCAATTCAATTTAATTCCGCAGACTTCAATAAAGGAATAAATATTATGTATTAATATTAATACATAAAAATATTACTTTGTTAAAACAAAACCGCTATTTATCTTGCTATTTTTGAATATTTTTTAGCTATTTTTGGCTACTTTAGTTGGCCCATTCAGTAGAGCTGGGAAACTATCGATTGTTGCTCAGAAAGACAAAGATTCGATAGTGCCATCGACAGTATCCCAGCTCTACCATCCAGCTATAAACGACAATCGATTGTTGGCAGCACTGTCGCAAGGTGTGAAGGCGCGTAAAAACCAAAGAAGTTTTCACAATAAGACAAACCGCAGAGACAATCCGAACTAGACCCGGCTTTTTAGGCGTCATTGATAACTTGTTATTACAAACTTACCAGGAGTCAAAGCCACGCCCCCGTTTTAAGCTCGAGAGTTCGTGTGTGTGTGTGTTTTTCTGGCGCATCCCCGCTGTCTTTGTGTGTGTATCCCCGACGTCGCTGTTCGGCTGCTGTCCTTGTTTTTGCGCGTGGGAGTTGCCAAAAAAAAAAATTCCAGCACAGACCAAGGATAATTATTTAAATAGCGAAGATGTCCGTCTCATCGAATGCCTCGTCTGCATCGCGGAACGACAGTGTCGATAGCCCCAGCACTGCGACCAACACGGATAGCTCCGAGTTGACGCACATCCTCAACCGGCGACAGGAGATTATGGAATCGCAGGAGGCGGGCATTGAGATACCGCGCACCTTCAAGGTTGTGAATGTCTACACCGAATTCCATGAGTTCTCCAGGAAGCAGATCAAGGACTACCAGAAGACCTTCAATACGTAAGTCAGACTTTGTTTATATTGTATTTAAAATTAACATTTTAAAAAACAATAATACTCTAAAACTCTAAAAATTATCTAAGATTTTATTTTTTAATTTTAAACACAAAACAAATTTTATTAAGATTTTTTGCATCGAAATATTAAAGTTTAAAGCAAGCCAAGAACTGATTTAATTAATTCTTGTGCTTTATAATTAAATTTTCCATTTCCCCGCCTTTTTCTTGGCGGCTCCTTTCACCTGTCGCCACTTTCCCAGGCACCTTTGCACCGCATTTGCGTCTCATTAGCTACCATGGCAAAACATAAAACTCATGCGCCTAATGGCCATTTAAACTGCATTTACTGAGAGCTCCTCCTCGGTTGGGCCTTACCCCCTTTCTCCTTCCCATTTAGCCCAGGTGCAATGGGGCATGACTCACACAGAGTGTCACAGTCGCTTGCTTATACCCCAAAGTCGTGCTCCCGTCGCGCGGATCATGACTCAAGAGCTGTTTTCTGCCCCAACACTTTCAGTTGGATTCCATTAGTGGGGCTACAGTTGAACTTGTATAAAGGGAATTTCCCATTTTCAATTATAGGAATTTTTCTTATTAATTGGTGGTGTTTTTTAATGAATTTTATAATAATAAATATTATCTACTTGATATTCTTTCCTTGAAAATCAAATTTTAGAATATGAAGAAGAATATGAAGAAAGGCATTCCTTAAAAATCAACTTTTATAATAATAAATATTAATTTCTTGATATTCCTTTCTAGAAAATCAAATTTTATAATAATAAATATTATCTTCTTGATATTCTTTCCTTGAAAATCAACTTTTATAATAATAAATATTACTTTTTTGATATTATTTCCTTAAAAATCAACTTTTATAATAATAAACATTACTTTCTGATGTTCTTTTTTCGAAACTCAGCTTTTCAAGGTCTTGTTGGCTTTAAAATAATATTTATTTTTGTTAGGAAGATAACGTTTGGTTTGGTTTCTCGAAGATCACCTGTGCTTCAGCCGTACTTGTGTCTGGTTTCGCATTACCATCCGACAACGTCAACTGGTGACGACCACGACGACACCTTGCCACCGAAGAGGTTCTCTAGGGACCCCTCCCCCGGCTTCCTAGTCTTGCGGTGGATCGTTTTAGTGATATAGGGGTTGTCTCAAGTGTCGCCCGATCAACTGCAACCACCTATTGCGCAATGTGTTCGTTAGAGATTAAATCTCTGTAGAATTGTTATTTAAATTCAGGCACATGGCACGTAGGGCCATTGCCACGATAACTTATCTCTCGGGCTCATCCGAGTTATCTCGTTTCCTTCTTCTTTGAGCTGATTTAATGGAATTTGCACCTGTGTCAGTCTCTTTACTCAGCCATTAAGAGGCTGAATCACTGAAATTGCTTTCCAATTTTGTTTACCATTCAAAATTGCTTCTTAGCTGAAACTTTTAGTACATTGTCTTCCTTCCCTTAAAGCCTTTACTCTTCATCTGGGTCAGAGCTTTATGGGGTTTTGGCAAATTGTCAAAATGAAACCCAGCCTTGCCTGCATTATGGCAACTGCGAACGTGTTCTCTGCAATTGTAAAATGCAGCAAAGACCAAAGACAGAAAAAAAGACACAACACAACTCCAGGCAGTCTGGGAAATAAGCCACAAATGGCAGACAGACTGGCTTTTTGGTCTGCGATTAGCTAATGTGATTTTGTATATGGAAAATAAGATTGGCCACGGAAACAATTTTTACTGAGATTATACAACTTTTTTATAAGCAGAGGAAAGACCAAAGTTTAATGTTTAATATGGAGGAGGTTTAACACATAGAATAGGTTTAATTTTTCACTAGTTTATAGTGTAGAATTTATGGTTTAAATAACAGAAAAGGAATACAATTTCTATTAAATTCCTAGGGTTTGCTTTGGCTTATTTATAAATATTTAAAGAAGGTTTAAAATCAGTGAAATATTCCTATAACATTGTACTTCAGTAAAAGCTTGGGAATATTTTCTTTTTTAAACTAAAACCCACTCTTAAACAATTTTTAAAAAATAAACAGTATTAAAACGTTACATGGCAAAGTAAATAAATCTTTTTCCTTAACAAAAAACTTGCCTTAAAAATCTTTAGAACATAAAACCAAAAAGACGTGACATTTGTCAAGTGAAACATCAAACAAAACCAGACTTATTCTAATTGCAAAAAAATATCCAGCTACATGACTTCATTTATTGTACTATTTTTTATTAGGATTCCTTTATCAGATTTCCTCACGCACACGTACTCTATTAAATTGTCCTTTTCAAGCTTACAACAATTTTTTAGTGCAAATGCCCGACCTTTTACTTCATCTTCTTCACTCTGGGAACTTTGGGAACTGTAATAAAAAAATAAAACAACAAAAAAAACCGGCTAGAAGCAGCACCTTTTGGCATTTGCGACGACTTTAAGTTAAACTGATGTGCTAAAATTGCAAATTGAAAGCTCAAAACCTGAACCTGCTTTTAATTAAAAACATGCAAAGCATTCGAGAATCGAAAGCAAAAACTGAGTCACGCATTGAATTCTGCTGTTTAGCACGCTGGCAATTTGTATAAACAAATTCACAAACTGATTCAGCCAGCGAGCGAGTTTCAGCGGAATCAAAATATATGCAAATGTAAACAAATTCGTACCAAGACGTCACATACTCAGACTTCCCAAAACGATAAGGTCCATCGAAAAGCCCAGCCCTGAGAGCGATTAAATATTATATATTATATATAAAAAGCATGAAATATATGTTTGTATTGTTCATTAAAAGCTCATGTTTATAGCGTTAGTTTACATCCCACGCCCACACTTTATCTTGGCTCACGCAATGTGTTTTTTCTTTACAAGACTTTTGCTAGTTTCCTCGATTGTTTTTCCCTCTTGTAATGCGTCATTTTCCGCACAACTTCTGCTCAATTTCCGAGGGAGATATGTTATAGCGTTGGCACTAACTTCCGGGAGGCGATAAACTGCAGAACTGTATCGATTATGCACTTTTTATGGCGTCTCAACTCGAAATAAATCATCATCATGGGGGAGAGTCGTCGTCGTCGTCAGATATGGTATAAAGTAGGTCTGGTGTGGTCTCTTTTGAGGACTCTTGATAAGCGGAAATCCCTATGCAAACGCATACTTGGGGAAAATCAACCACCATTTATGAAGGGTACTTATCATATATTTCATATTTTATATATTTATGTACTATCCAGGCAAATTTGCAGAGAGATCTTTGCTATATACAGTGATTACTTTGCTTTAGATGAAATGTTGTTAAACTGTTGTGATTATTATTTGTTTATAAGAAGTTCCTTAGGTTTGTGTAGATTTATACTACTAAAATTTCTAGGGAAACTTTATTATAAAATGTTTAATTTATTAGATTTATAAAGAAACCTTTTTAAAAAGACTTTAAACTATATTCGCAGCCTATTAAATTATATGTTTTCAACAATTTCAACAAGCTTTGGGTTTCTCTAAATCATAAAATTGTGGCTTGGAAATTCCAAACAGAGATTAGGTTTAAAAATAAATGTTTGACGTAGTTAAAATGTGTTTTTCAAGGACTTAAAGTTCCAAGAAATTCCCATATAATTTATTATGTCTACGCATAGCAATTTCTTTCAAGATTATACTTAAAACAATAATAAACTTGTGATTAGGAATGCATATAAAAATAATAAATAGAAAACATATGATAAATAAGCTTAAAAATATAAATTAAATAATCTAGAATTTCATTAAGCAGTTTTATATACGGAAAACAATAATTAACTTGTGATTAGAAAATAATAAAGGCAAAACTTTTAATAAAAAAGCTGAGAGTAAATAATCTAGAATTCCCTTAAACGATTTTATATAGTTCCCAGACTACACTAGGCCCTTGACAAGTGTGTAATTCCTTAATTAACCTCAAGTCTTAGCCTAATCGAAGCTTAAAACTGTAGTTAATTCAAGGTAACTATTACCTAGTGACCACTGTGGGCATTGAGCTTCTCTAGGGGTGCCATACGTATCGATGCCAATGCTACTTGTGCTCTCGGTATCGTTGGCTGTCGTCGCTCTGGTTACAGTTTACAATTTGAGTTCAGGGACGGACAACAAAAAAGCAATGTACTTTTTACGCACTTTACAAAGTGTCCAAATGGGGGAGGAATTCGGTTTCCATTCGTGTGGCATGGAGAACTTTTAATTAAGTCGCCAGTTGCACCACAACCACCACCACCACCACCGTCACCACCCATTATCACCCGAGCGTGTAACCCCTTGACGATCTTTTGTGCGAATTATCCATGACAAGGGTTGATTTCCAGGACAATTGCATGTGGAACTTTTCAAGTGTTTTCCGCGCTTATTTTTATTTTCCTCTGGCTTTTTGCTATTTTGCATATTCAACGCACACACATTTTTTGCCTAGGTTCATTGACACTAATTTTATTATTTACCAAATGCTGTTCGTAATCTCTTGGTTTCGATGGTGGAAAATCAAGTTTTGGAGGGGATCGATAGTGCTACATTATCGCTTTTCCTCCCCAGAGCTTCCGGCACTCTCCGGCACAGCCTCCGCTTTTCATTATTTCCGCGCACATGTGCAGTCACGACACGACCTTTCCTTTGCTTACCAAAAAAAACAAAAAATTGCCAGTTGCGAATTGCATTCAGCAGGCGACGACGAGCAGTCTGGCATGAAGGAAAATTAAGTACTATATATGAACATATAGTAAACTAGCTGACAAAGGAAAGCGACAAATGACACACACAGAGAGAGAGAGAGAGGAGGAGGCAGTGTCCCTGCTGCTCCTCGCCTCGTGGGTTGTGTCCATCGATGCTTCATTGTGGGGAATTATTATTGCATTTTGCGGTTGCTAAATGACAGTCACAGGAGGGAACAAGGTATTAGTAACAAAAATAATATATAGTTCTTTTCTGAACTTTTTTAGACTTGTTTTGGGAAATTATTAATAATGTAAAGTGGAAAATATTGTAAGAAAAAATATTTACAAATAGAAACAGTCTTCGAATTACCTTATAGTTTACTAATTTGGATTAATCTTTATTTAAAAATTAACTACATTTATTTTTTAGTCTTTTACTTATAGAAAACTTCCTTATTTCTTTATTAATTTTTCTTATTTGACTTAAAAATTGTTAAAATATCCATGTTAAAGGATAAAAAACCCTGAAATAATTCCATTATATTGTATAGCTTTATTACCAGCTTTATATATTATATTAAAGCCGCCTGATTAATCCTTTCAAATGCTTTTTATTACATCAAAACTATGATTCATATTTTACTAATCAATAACCGGAAACAGAATTATTTTCCATGAGTTACTTACTGACTTTTTTGACTAACCAGATGAGCCATTAATTATCCCAATATTTACACAATGATTAAACCATTTTACTGACTGATAACTGCTAATACATTGACCACCATTGTGATCATGTTTAATGTGCTGTGTGTTCGCCGTTCGTTGTTGTGTCCACTCAATTGAGGAAATATCAAATTATGTAGCAAGCGGCGGGGGCATCATCATCGTCACTCTGTCCAGTCAGCCATTCAAAGCGCTGTGTGCCCCCAACTTGTTCGCCAGCAATTAGTCACTGCATTAAATGCATTGTCCACTTTAGTTGTTTGATTTATCCATTCTGCTGGGGCGATAAGAAAACCCACAAGAAACCCGAGTTGCTTCTGGTCTAGCCTAGGCCTAAGCAGCTAAAACTAAAAATAATCAGACGGCGGGACGACCCACGCAACGCTCTCCTCTTCTACTTACACTTTGCTTCGCGTTTGCTCCAATTTCGAAATGTCAAAAATATATAGCAGAGTTTATTTTTAGGGGAAACCCCATGCCACACACATTTTATGGCTCGTTGGGAAAGGATGGGCAAGAAGACCCCCATTAGGAGTTAGAATTATTGACGGAGAAGGTGTTGAGGGAATAATACAAAATATTTTTTATGTATTTGGTTAATCTTTTAATACTTAAATTTTGGAATTGGAAGAAATTGACGTATCTTTAGAGGTTTTTAATTCTTTTTTGCTGTTTAATCTATTTAATACATTTTTGAAGGATTTAAAAATATTGTTTTATATTTTTAGGACTTTTTTTTATATTTTTAATAAGCTTATACATTTTTAGAGTATTTAAAAAATATTTTAAAAATATATTTATGGGTTTTAAAAAGCTGGGACTGTTTTATGCATTTCTTAAGTCTTTAAAAAAATGTATTTCAAGTTTTTAAATACCTAATTTAATTTTTGCAAAGCCTAAACATTTTTAAAAATTTCTGTAATTACTCAAAAATAGTTTAATAGTACTCTATTATTAAAAATATAATAAACAAAGGGTCTAAACTAAAAGCTTATATTGTGATTACTTTAAACCTCAGTAAAGGCTTATAAAAAAATTATTTAAAAGTCAATTTTAACCGAAGAACACATAAAAGTCAATCAGAGGTCATCAGAAGGCTTTTATTTATTTTTTTCTTTACCAAAACTTTAAAAGAAAAAACGTATTTAATTAAAGGGAATATTTGGTGTTCTATAAAACTTTATTTACTTTAAAAATGCCTCTTAAATAACCCAGGAAAAAACCCTGAAACCAATTTACTGCAATAATAATAGTTCTCGTTGAAGTGTTAACACCATACGGTCACGATTACTCATCCAATTAACCCCATATTTTTACGACAATTATTTTAAATGCAACTTCTGCAGCCTAAAGCCAGTCATATGTATTTTATTGATTTACAATTTTACCTAGCCAAGCCATGCGGCGGCGGCATATCTTTCAATGTCTCCTCTCTGTTCTCCGGCCGTGTTTGTCCAGCAGGCAATGTGCACAGGTGCATGTTTGGTTTCGAAACCAACAAATAAAAAAACAGTCGGGCAGGTGAGACGATCCAGACGATCGAAATAAACAATCAAATTGTGTATGCAAGGCATGGCCTTTGAACATTTCTTCGGGACAAGGCCCACAGTGCAACAATGATGATAATGCTGATGATGATGAAAACTACGCCCTACGAGGAGACGTGCCAGGCATTTTGAGTTCACAAAAAGCCGTTACACACAGCCGTCGTCAGAGTTCAACAGAACTTGAACAAAGCTTTATTTTTTTCTAGCTGCAAAAATCGGAATCACAGTCTGAATCGGACTCCCTTTGGCATTAACCCGCTTGGGCATCGGGGGCACAAAAAGCGCCACTCCACAGAGTGTGCAAGTTGCAATTGCAATTGCAATAAGCATTAGGCAGCTAATAAAGAGAAGCCATGTTCAATAAATTGCCGGTTAAAATATACAGCTGAGGTGGAAATAGTAGGATTAGTTAAGGTTTTACAATTATAAATGGGGATAAAAGGATAAAAATAAGGATAAATCTACAAAAACCCTTAAAATAACAGTTTTTCATTGAAAAATGTATAATAAAACTGAAAAACTACATCATTTTGTGCAAGTTTAAGGCGTTTTTCTGGCATATTTTCTTACCAAAGCCACAAAAATAATTCTAAAATAAAATTTAAACCAATATATTTAACCAAAAATATAAAGCCAAAAATATAAAATAATAAGAGCTCCTCTATGATACCATTTTCAAACATTTTAAACTATTCTTTTGACCACAATTGTTTACCAAGTACACATGCATAGAAAAATTTACGATGCAAATTGCGGCATGCATAAACAACACCAATAACAATGGCCAGCTGACCCCGTTAGTTGTTGAACTGTACACGAAATAACGATAAAGAAAATGAAAATCGCAGGCCGATATAGCATATGGCCCTGCCACAACAACAATAACAACAACAACAACACCTTTTGCCACATGCAATGAGCCAGAAAGATGTTTTAACACCCCCACAGGAGTGAGTGTATGTGCGATTTATTGAAATGAAAACAAATCAATAAAAATTAGGCTAAAAACCAGCTGAGACAGGAAATTGGGAAAGCAGCAGGAACACAGCAGGTGTTTTTGGCTTAAATATACAATAAAAATTGGGATAAATATGGTTTATAATTGGCTTATAAGGAAAGGAATTTTTGTGGATCTTATGACATTTACTTTAGGAACTCTTTAAGAAAATTTCATTTATTTTATAGATTTTTTTAAACAAATAATCTTTTAATAATAATATCTCTAAGCCTAAGTCCCAAATGTTGGCAAATAATACAAATTAACAGTTTTTATTTGGCCTATTAAAGATTTTGATTGTAAACCAAGAGCGCAATTTAAGCCTCTGTCCCAAATGTCTTTGCAAATAATACAAATGAACTGTTTTTATTTTTTGTTTACACATTTGTTATTAAAGATTTTGATTGTAAACCAAGAGTTGCGAATTAACATGTTTAAAAACTTTCAGTTCCGTAAAATATTTATCAAGTTGGTGTGAAAAAATAATGAAAATGGGTTAATTATGTTCAAGTTGTTGAGAAGTTTACTTCACAGAATATTTAGCACCAAAAAATTATGTTTAAATAATTAAATCTGTTGTTTATTTCTATATAAATATATCAAAGATCTCCAAGCTTAAAAAGAAACATATAAAACAAAGGAGAACCCTTTAAAAAACTCTACAGATCCTGAAAAAATATATTTTCTTTTGAAATTTAAAATTAATAAATTGTATGAGAGTTTTCTAACTTTGAGAAATTCTAAAAAAAGTTCGGAAACTCTTTGGAAAACCTTACAGATCCTGTGAAACTTTACTTATTATTTAATCTCAAATATCTTTATTTTTAACTATATTTTGGAGTAATCTAAGCCCAAACTCTTACTATTTTCCTCCCAATTTTACCTGTAACACATTTAATTTGTAGCCACTTAATTTCAGTGCAATCCCACCCTTTAATTCTTTCAAATTGATAAATTGTTAACTTGATAAACACAAGTCTCATCGGCGGGGCTGCTTGATTAATTGAATCGAACAGCTGGAGTAGTTGGTGGCGTCTCTGTGGGCACAATTGAAACGAAAGCCAGACCACCGACAACAACACACACACCTCTTGATTAATTCGAAAGAAAACAAGCGATCGGCGAAAAGCCAAGGCAAAAGCAGACAAAAAAAAAATACAAAGCAAAGAAAAAGTGCCACCAGCAATTGTCACATTGACGCAATGCTCCAGGGGAGCTCTGGGGGAGCTCTCTGGGAAAGAGTGCAATTGGAGTTAATTAAAGAGTTGGCGGCTGGCGATGATAGCGTAACAGTTGGCCAGCCGCATTGGTGACACCTTCTCAGCAGCCATCAGCCACGCTCGAGAGGATTCCATCTTGGCTAATTACTTTCACTCTCTCGCTTTTCATTGCAATCACGCAATTTGTCCATACACACAGAGATTCGTTTCAATTAAATGTTGAAACGAACAAACAAACGAAATGAGATGAAAGCGAGACTCGTAATCTAATAGATACTACTTAGTATCGTTATGAAAACATTACGTTGGCTCTTCTAGAAATCGAAATCGAAATTGAAATCGAAACTGAAAGTGATTGGGTAATATCCCCAAGGTGCACCATCCGTTTTATTATATTATTTTTAATATCATGTATTTATTGTCATTGCAAAGTGAGTTTGCCAAGGAAGTCAGCCACATTTGGCTGCGTATTTTTAGCAACTAGACTTGCAACTAGTTTAACTAGTTTTCTGGTCGTCATGAGATCATCAGCATCCAGTATCCTTCGCCTAGCCTAGGCAAGGTCGCATTGGTTAGCCTGTGAAAACGAGTTCCGCCACAACATTGATGGTTGCATCTGCTGCTGAGCTCATCTGCCACACGCGACTCTCCTCTGCGTTTTCTCTTTTTTTAATATATTACACAATTAGTTAGTAACTTTTGATTTTATTTGCATTTTCAATCTCGATTTCCTCGCGGAAGTTGGAAGAGCCGTTTGAACTTTTGACTTTTGCCGGATTTCGGTCATCGAACTTGCGTGTTCAGTAAACGGGAATCCGAGTGATGTAAATTCTGGCAGAAATTAATTTTTAAGAGGGTATGGGAGAGCATATAAGGCAGTCTGTTTAATTGGGAACATATTAAAGAGAAAATGATTTTTTGTGGTATTAATTATTCAATAGTCTGACCTAATTTTCCCAAATAAAACTAAAAGAAACCAGTTTTCCTAAAAAATCAAACAAAATACTTATTACTATAAATATTTTCTATAGTAAAAACTTTTTTCAGATTATTTAACAACTAATAAATTAATAAAATAAAAGAAGAAATTATTTATGAACATTTGTAAACCAAAGAAAGCCACAATAACATTTTTCAATGACACATTTCAAGCAAAAACCTTTCAATATTTCAATAAAAAAAAGTAGCTACATATTGCAACACGAATGTATGGTCGTTCCTCATCTTAGTCTTGTATTGTCTTAGTTTCAAGTGTATTAGCCAAGAGCATCTGTTTTAAACTAGACTTATAATCTCTAAATAAATAAAACAAATAAATAAACAGATTTATTTGCTAGCTTTGTTTAGATCTGGTTAATATCATAATCATATTAGTCTTAAATTTGATTTGCAAATTAATACGATTTCATAGATGATTTCATGTTTGATTTATGGCTTTCGTTTCGTTGGTGTTTCTATTGTTTCGACCGCCTCTGTGGCGGGTTTTGCAAAATTTAGCATGAAATTGGGGCGAGGAGGCTTCTCCTCCCACGACTTTTAGGCCACGCGACCTCTGACGCTGCACCCACGCTTTTGCATTATCGATTTGCTAATCCCCCGTCGACATTGGCGGCAGTCTCGTGTCTCTCGGGTTTCTCGGGCCTGGTCAATGACCACTAACATTTATCTGTTTCACACCCCGCCTTCTCTTTGACTGCTTTGATTTTCTGACTAATTGATTTCTTTTTTTGTTGTGTTTATCTTTTCGATTTTCCACAGCTATGATACTGCACGCGATGGCTTCTTGGATCTGCAGGAGCTCAAGTTCATGATGGAGAAACTGGGCGCCCCACAGACCCATCTTGGGCTGAAGAAGATGATTGCCGAGGTGGACGAGGATAACGATGGCAAAATCTCGTTCCGGGAGTTCCTATTGATCTACAGAAAGGCCCAGGCCGGTGAGCTGGACTCGGAATCGGGTCTAAATCAATTGGCTCGCCTCACCGAGATCGATGTGGAGCAGGTGGGCGTCAGTGGGGCAAAGAGCTTCTTCGAGGCAAAGATTGAGCAGCAGCTGAAGACGAATAAGTTCCACGATGAGATCCGTGCGGAGCAGGAGGAGCGCCGGCGCGAGGAGGAGGAGAGGGTCCAACGACGTCAGCAGTTTCAGCAAAGGGCAGCGATCTTTCAGTAAAGATATAGCCACCACCACTTAGTCTAGCGCTTAATTTTCTGGCGTAGGTTAAATCGAAATGGAGACGCAGGCATTTTTCAAAGCATCAAACGCATCACATACAGTAGCAGATATATACCCATAACCATAATCCACCCATATATACACTCATTGGAAAGGATCCCTTGGGTTGAACATATTTTTGGGAACTTAAAGTTATTTTTTGAACAATTTTTAAGTTATTTTTGAAAGGAAATAAAGCTGGTTTTATAGCAATATTTTTGGAATAGAAAAAAAGACCTAGAAATTGTTCAATTAATGAACTTTGATTCCCTTTTCATTTTCCTTTTCTTCCTTTAAGTCTCAGCAAATGGATCCTTGTCCTTCATACACAAAACCTACGTAAAATATAGATAACGGAATCATACCAAAAGCGTATTTATAGATAACCCTTAGTTAAGAGAAAATGTTTTTTTAGTTTAAGACTTTTTGTATTTTATTATCCTTTGGTGTTGCGCAAATTTATACTTTTTGTTGTTTCGAAATTTATGATTTCCTAAGTTTATATTTTGATTTTTTGTACTTTGTAGTGTGCCATTTTTTATTTTCGTTTGTTTATAATTTTTTAATTTTTGTATTTAATTAAAAAGAAGAGAAATTGTTAGTTAAGAAAATGATTTTTGTGAAATTCTATTCTACTTTGTACATAAAAAAAGAAAAAAGTTAATCTCTGTTTACTCTGTTGGAATATATATATATATATAATTGTATCTGTGGAATATTTAAGAACAATTAAGTTTCAATTTCAGTATTTCACATTTAATTGTTTAGCAATTAAAAGCAATACTAATTAATAAACGAATTGCGTTAAATATGAGAATACAAAAGAGAAAAAATACACACTTACTTTTAGAGAACACAACTTATACTGCAATTTAATAAATAAATAAATGTATATAATACAAAAATGGAATTTCAATGGTTTTCGAGATTCATTTCAGTTGGTTTTATATTATTTTTAGGTTAAACCTAATTACAAAAATTCTTTTGGAAACCTTGTTTCTTGGCCACAATTTTGGTTCTTTCCGGACAAAGGTGCTCTTGGGGTAGAGGGAAGATCAGCCATGGTGTTGTTTAACTAAAAAGTTGCCCTAAAAATATAGAAAGAATGAATTTATGAATATGAATGTATTTATAAATAAATAAATTATACTCAACATACCTCCTATTTAGTAATTCCACTCTCAAGGAGTCTACAGCTTCCTTTCATTCCCTGCCATCTGTGGATCCTTTCGCAGCGAATGCCTGCACCTCAGCATGTCACATTTCAGGGCATAGCGATGCTCACATACCGGACACTCGTGCGGCTTGAGCTGCAGGTGGTAGCCCTTAATGTGCTGCGACAGGCCATTCCGCCGCTTGAAGACCCGATCACAGATGCCGCACTTGTGCTGCCGCTCCGTCGAGTGGGTGATGTCGTGCTGCTTTAGACCGTTGAGGGAACCAAATGATTTTTTGCATATGGAACACATGAAACTCTGTTTCTTCTTGGGCGCCCTGGTTTTCTTGGTTTTCTCCGGCTTCCTTTTCGGACAATTGAGTTCGTGGCGACGATACAGGCGCCAGTGGGCAAAGGCTATGGCCTGACAGTGTCGACACTTGAAGCTCTGCAGGCGTCGCTGGTGGTTCTTCAAAGATAAACTCTGGCAGATGTATCGCATGTGCTGGCGAAGGCCCAAACGCGAGTGGAATAGCTTCAAGCAGCCGCAACAGCGGCCGAAGAAGCTCGGGGTTAACTTGACAAAGTGTCCTTTGGCGCGACGATGGTGAAAAATCTGCTTGAAGCTGGGGAATCCTCGAAGGCAGACCCGGCACATATGAGATCTCCAACGAATCCTTTTCTTGGGAAGGTTTAACTTTTTACATTTCAGTTTTAATTTACGATAACGATCAGCCAGCTTGGCGTAATTGGCGGAAACCACAGCCAGCTGGGGATCGGGCAGGGGTAGAGGATTAGCTGCCAGTTGACTGGCTGGTATGAGATCCTTGTGATGCAGGAAACTGCTTTGCATATCCAGTATATCGATCTTTTTCTTTGGCTGCTGCTGGTGCTGCGAGGCTGCTGTTACGGGAGGACTATTCTGCCACTCGGGTTGCCAGTAATCCAAGGGCTCCGTGGCCATAAAGCCCTGGCTATTAGCCTCTAATTTCAGCGAAGGATTCAGCGGCAGATTGACGGGGACACTGACCATGGGTGTGTTGTGACTGTGACTTTGAACAAAATGCTGATTCAAGCTATCCATCGTTATAAACTTGGCCGTGCACAGGCTACAGTTGTGGAGGCGAAAGGCAGCGGAGGACTGGACAACGCTGTCGTTGAGCACCACAATGTTGGGCTTGGAGGAGCTGGAAGGAGGCACGGGCGGCGGCGGTGGCGGTGGCAGCAGTTCGCAGAGCATGGGATTTGGTATTTGGCTTACATTTGTGACAATGGGTTTGCAGGAGCGGGTATCATGATCAGGCAAGGCTGGTGGAGCCGTAGGATGAGGACCAGCCTCTGGAGCCACCTCTGCACCCTCTACCTTCTCTGTTTTGTATTGTAGATTAGGCAAAGGCCATTCCTCTTTGGCATAATTATGCTCTTCAGTCAGCAGCTCCGATTGCAACATCTCAGTGGCCGTTCTCAAGGGCTGAGATCTCTCTGCCTGCCCCCCGACATCCGCATCATCTGGAATATTGATAAAAGGATCGTCCAGATTGATAATCTCCATAATATCACAATTGTTGATTATGTCCTGGGCATTCAACATGGGAAAATCGCAGAATTGAAACTTTTGCTCTGTCTCCTCATGCTCACAGCCCTCGTCCTGCTCCAGACCCATGTCCAGTTCGTCGGGAAACAGATTGTCCAAGCTCTCGCAGGCCTCTTGCTTTACGCGAACCGGGCAAGGCTCTTGTTTGATCTTCAGCTGGCGGCGGTCCTTGCGCTGTAGTTCGCTCTGCGTCTGCATGACCACATCGATGAACTGGGAGAATTGCTCGAGCTTCAGGCAACACTCCTTGCAGATATCCTTGGGCAGCGTATCATCCTGCAGGATCTGGAGCGTGGGAAAACATCTCTGAATCATGCCAAACAGCTCAAAGTTGTTGTCAAACGAAGAGCAATTCAGTGCTGAGGCTCCGCAAAAACGGCAGGTGGCCTTAACACCAGTTGCTGGCGCCTCGGCGGCACTGGCAAGAGTGGGTTTATTCGCTGGCCTGCTGGGAGCCACGTGCTGCTTTACTGGGACACTTGGGGCGCCCTCGTCCACCAATCTAACCGTCGGCACAGCGTTCTTTTTGAGCGTCTTTCGGTTGTTGCAGCAATTGAAGTCTTCGTCCACAAAGTGACGGCTGCACACGGCACTCCACTTGGAGGGCATCCACTGACCAGTCCTTTGTGTAAAGTCCTGCCATTTTTGCAGCAAATCTTTTCTCTTAAAAGGGAATCTAAGGGGGAAAAGTATCAGGTTTAGTTGGGTTTTAAGGTGGGAAAGGCGGCTGTACTCACCTGTGAAAGGAAATGCTGCCGGCGTGCACGTATTTATCGCTGCAATTAACAACGGCACAGTGTGCGGGCATTTTGTGGTAGGTAAAAACATTCAATAAATGTATTTATTTGGTTAATTTAACGAAATATGTTTTGCTTTGCTGAAAGTTGAGTGAAAAAAGAAATTCAGGTTTGGGCCAATCAGCTGTTTTTGTTTTTGTTTGCTTGCGAATAGTGTTACCAGGTGAGTGGTGTTATTAAAACTTTTATATTTGTTTTAAAATTAGAAATATTTAATGCCATAAAGTTATTGCATCAATATTCATTAACATAAGTGTTTAGGAGGCATTTTATGTATAAATAATTACTATTCTTTAATCTACAAGTTTTATTGCCTTTTTAATATTAAATTAAACATGTTCTGCTGGTCACACTGAATCTTATCAGCAAATAATCGAACAGCTGACACGCGCCGACCGAATTTCTGCTATTCCCCCGCGTACTTATCAATTAGCGCCTCTATGCCTGCCCCCCTGGCACAGATGCTCGACCCGTGAGCATAAGTATTTGCTCTCGCGGCACGGCACGGAAAACTTCCACGGGCTTCAGTCGTTGGATTCGCTCGGAGGCGTTCGCACAGTACGCACAATTTGGCGGAGGAGCACAGACAAGGTCAAGCAAGGTCTTACGACGCTAGAATTTTACGTGTGTGTGCGTGCGCTAGGAAAAGCTAGAAAAATGGGACAAGCTCGTTTCCTGATCAACGGACTGAGGCGAGGATTCGCCAAGGCCAACAACACAGCCACTAATCCCTTGGCCACCGCCCAGGTGGCGACCCAGAAACGCCATCAGCACAGCACAGCGACAAAGAGCTAGTAAGTGTGTCCAAGATTTTGATAAGATTCTCTCTTTCTCTTTTATTTGTGGCGCGTTCTAGGTTTCAGATACTTTTTACGATCTTTGAGATTGAGATACAGTATCTCTCCATTTTTTTTTTTTGAGGTTTTACCCTAAAA
The DNA here is from genome assembly GCA_008042515.1 of Drosophila truncata. Taxonomy (NCBI): domain Eukaryota; kingdom Metazoa; phylum Arthropoda; class Insecta; order Diptera; family Drosophilidae; genus Drosophila; species Drosophila truncata. The sequence continues at coordinate 40,385 of VNJQ01003713.1, read as the reverse complement.
ATATATTAAAATAATTCCTTTATTACTTTCCCCTCAGTGACTATGATCTGGTTGTGGTTGGCGGTGGCATTGTCGGCGCTGCCTCTGCTCGGGAGATCCTTCTGCGTCATCCCAGCCTCAAAGTGGCCATTTTGGAGAAGGAACCCCAACTGGCCAAGCATCAGAGTGGCCACAACTCCGGTGTGATTCATGCTGGCATTTACTACAAGCCCGGAACCCTAAAGGCTCGCCTCTGCGTGGAAGGTATGCACTTGGCGTACGCTTATCTGGACGAGAAGAAGATTCCCTACAAGAAGACGGGCAAACTGATTGTGGCCACGGACGAGAAGGAGGTTAAGCTGCTGGACAATCTGCATCAGCGTGGCATTGCCAACAAGGTGCCGGATTTACGGATGATCGAAGGCAGTGAAATCCAGGAAATTGAACCCTATTGCCAGGGTCTCAAGGCTCTGCATAGTCCGCACACCGGAATTGTGGACTGGGGCCTGGTTACCCAGTATTATGGCGAGGATTTCAAGCGAGGCGGTGGTCACATCTACCTGGACTACAATGTCAGCAAGTTCAGTGAAACTAAAGACGACAGCGAGTATCCAGTGACCATACATGGCGCCAAGCCCGGGCAAACAGTTCGCACTAAGAATGTCCTGACCTGCGGTGGCCTGCAATCCGATTTGCTGGCCGAGAAGACCGGTTGCCCCCGTGATCCCAGGATAGTGCCTTTCAGAGGGGAGTATTTGCTGCTGTCCAAGGAGAAGCAGCATATGGTCAAGGGTAACATTTACCCAGTGCCTGATCCTCGCTTCCCCTTCCTGGGGGTTCACTTTACGCCGCGCATGGATGGTTCCATCTGGCTGGGTCCAAATGCAGTGCTGGCCCTGAAACGAGAGGGTTACACGTAGGTTTTATATATTTACTTGATGTTTCCTTATAAATTACCCTATTTTTTTACTTTCTTCGCCTTCAGCTGGGGCGACATCAACCTGTTCGAGCTATTCGACGCCCTGCGCTATCCCGGCTTTGTCAAAATGGCCAGCAAATACATTGGCTTTGGCCTCAGTGAAATGTCCAAGTCTTGGTTCATTAATTTGCAAATCAAAGCACTGCAAAAGTATATTCCCGACATCACGGAGTACGACATTCAACGCGGTCCCGCTGGCGTTCGTGCCCAGGCCATGGATTTGCAGGGCAGTCTTGTGGATGACTTTGTCTTTGATCGCGGCGAGGGAACGGGAGCACTGGCCAAGCGTGTGCTTCATTGCAGGAATGCTCCCTCGCCGGGAGCCACCAGCAGCTTGGCCATAGCCAAGATGATCGCCGACAAGATCGAGAACGAGTTCAGCATCGGCAAGTGATAGCTAGCAAGTCCAAAAACCAAAATAGATCAAGCTCAAATATGCAATTTCTAATTTTTAAACCAATTTACAAAATATATTTTGCATTTCATATTGTAAATTAAATAAACTGCATCTATTTTATATAAAGAATGAGAAGTAGGCATTATTGCCCAAATATATTTTGCATTTCACATTAAAAACTCAATAAACTGCATCTATTTTATATAATAAATGAAAAGAAAGGATTTCTTTTACATAATTATATATTTTTCTCATAAAATATCACAATTATCTTATCAAATCTTATCAACTTAAACTATATTTTATAATTTTTCAACTTCCCCTAATTCAATTCAAGAATATGTACATTTTTCCTCTTTATGGAAGCCTCATCCTTGATGCCCAGCACTTTTATTCGTTTTTGCAGTGACTGCTGCTCCTCCAGGCTCGTCTGAATTAGTAGTTTGCACTTCTCATTCAATATTTTCAAGCCATTTGCCGCATGCTGACGCATTTGGGGATCGCAGGACTCCTCCGCTTCTATCGCCTTCAGAAGCCTATAAATTGGCAGCAACATTTCCTGATAGTCCAGCAGGTTTTCCATGCCATTTAGAAGCTCAGCGAGAACCAAGACAGCTGCTCGCTTGGCAGGCACATAGCCTCCGCTAGTTAACTCGCTATTAACCAGATCGAGTAGTTCCTGGAAGAAGTTCTGCACTTGATAGGCCAACAGGCGGCACAGCTGGGCGAGATTGGCAAAGGCAGACATGCGGAATTCATCAATTGAAGACCGAGTGCCATGCATAAAGCAATTGAGAAGCACTGCCTTGTAGCGATAGCAAAGGGGACCCAACTCCTGGGCGACCTTAAGCAGGGCTTCACCCACAACCAGGCGATGGTCCAAGGGAGCTGTATCCGACAGATACTCATCGCTGAGCTTGTCCAGTACTTCGGCTTCCATGACATGAACCAATTGGACAAAGAGTCGAACACAATTAAGGAAAACGTAGGACTCTTTACTCTTGAGAGTAGACAAGGCCAAGGCAATGATTGTGTGACTTTGGGAGAGGGTTACGGGATCCTTTTTCTGTAAAAGATCTATTAATAATTGTATGCCATAAGCCTGCAGGTGGTATTGCTGCTTTTCGATCATAGCTCTGGCTTCTTGGAATTGTTTAGTTTGAAGAGTTTTTGTGGGTTGCCACGAAGCTTGAATTTTAGATAAAACGCCTTGAGCAGAGTTTAGGATTTGTGGATTACGTGTTTCCCGGGACAATTCCCTTAATTTTTCCTGCAATTCTTTAGTTTCTGCCAAGAGACGCACTTCTTCGCTGCTTTCAAAGAGTTCTTCTAACAGATTCAGGATAATAAGCAGGATGTGATCATTATAACCACGACTAGACTGCATTATATCTTGCAGAGTAACCAATAACTCCTTGGTTTGTGAGGTTAAATGTGTTCTTAAAGGCTGATGGGCCACCATTTGGTTAAGAGCTATAAGTAGATCCAACTTTAGTTGGTATTTTGAGTGTAGAAAGTCCTTGAGTTCAGATTCTTGGGATAGCAAATCCACATCTCCATCCGAATCTTCGTTTAATTGATTTGCCATGAATTTTAAGAGCACCAAAAACACTTTAAAGGTGAGTGAATGATGGCAACTGGTTAGAAGTAAGCCAGGTAATATTCTGCCCATATCGTGAGCCACTTGATGATCCTGATGGGCCACCTTAACCTGAACTTTATGAGAATCCTGCACAGGTAAGATGAGTATGCGAGGGTGAAGGGTGAGCCACAAGTCTATTTCCCACTTGAATAATCTCAGCAGAATCTCTGGCAGCTCCTTTTCCCTTTCCCTGTTGTCCAAACAGCGGGTTATCAGGTTAGAAAGCTGGTTTGCTGCTGAGGATTCTAAAGCCAAGCTATCATAAAGCTGCAAAAGCAATGGCAAGTAAGGAATTAAAAGCTTGCTGGGTAAGCAGGCCACGCTGGAGGAACAGAAAAGATGCTGCCACAACAGAATACGATTACTGAGCTCTTGATTCTCCATTAAAATCAATCCTGTAATCACATCTTCTGGATTGATAAGAGTTTCCCAATGTTTCCTTATTATCTCCTCAATTTGCTGCTGATTCCTTTCACTCAAATCGTAGAATCTTCTCAGAGACAAGACGCCCACACACAATTTCTCCGCATCCTGGAGGTAAAACATGCAGTACTCCCACACCTGTAGTATCATCTTTGTCTGCGTTTGCTGTGAGAATCCTTTCCTGGCCACAATGCCGGCCACTATTTCTGCATTTCTCGTTGAGCTCACATTTGGCGTTTGCTGCAAAGCCTCCACTAAGCTGGCGAATCCTTGAGCAGAGTTCAGCTTACCCAGCAGCTGTTGGTGTAGGGCTTCGGCCAAAGGTTTACACAACGGTGTGGCTTTCAAAAGCAAGATGTGCCGGAAGAAATCCGCCTTTAATTCCTTCTCCCAAAGATAGGAAATTGCCGCCTCTAACTTTGGGGAGTCCTCAAGAACTCGCAGCGTCATAATACCCGCCAGGAGATCCCTTTGCACTTGCTCCATGGAATTGGCCAAGTGAAACTGTCTGATTTTTAGGAGTTCCACAAAGAACTGTATCCCCAGAAGCAGAAGAGAAGGATTAGTCTTCAACTTTCCCTTGGCTTCCTGGAAAATGGGAGATTTATAGAAATCCTCGTGAAGTTGACAGCGAAATATGTAATACGACAGTTCCTGCGTGGCCTGGATGCAAAGCTTTAGGTGAGCCACCGATATCAGATCCTCCTTGGCATCGCTGTGGAAATTTATGTTGTTTGTAATCACATGGAGCACATGTTGCAGGCGCACTATGTAGGCTACAGTGGGTGAATTTCCTGGATCTATTTTTGATTCCTGTTCGGTTGTTAACTGGTAAGCCAAGCATAATCGATGCAGTTGCTCAGCCAATTCCATTTTCTCATATTTTTTAAATAAAATCAAGTTGTTTGGTAAGGAAGTTTGATCCGCAGAGGTATTTCCTTTGTTAGCTGCTGTTGAATTGAAATATATCAGCTAAATGTATATAGATATATAGTATAACCTACCTAGAGCTCTATCAAACTTTAAACTCTCTAAAAGAGCAAAGTATTTCGCGGTATTTGCCATTATTGTCACGCACTAAAATAAATTACAATTTCACGAAATTTGCAAACATTGCTAGAGGTGAGTGTTTACAGCGGTAAAGGCGTAATCGATAACATAAACATAGGCGAGAAACCTCTATCAATTTAGCTATTTCTTAGCTGCGACTTTATTTATTAAAACAGTAAAAACAAAAATGTTATAAATATAAAAAAAGTTTGTCCATAAAATAATTAATTTAAATTTGTTCTTAATTTAAATCAAATAAAACAAATTAACATAATAAACTGACTTTAGCTATTTTGTAGCTCCCGCTTTGGCTATCGATAATTTGGATGCACTGGCGCAGATTGTGGCACCGCAACCTGGTCACACTTGCCCGACGAACACCAACAAGAGCAGCAGGAAAATCGAACAACTTTCTTTTTCCCCTGCAGTGTGTGGTGTGTGTGTGTGCATTGCAAAAAGCACAAATTGCGCAGAATTTTGCTTAATTACGGCTAAGCGGATCCAGCTCCTACGTGGATTAATTGGCCAGTGGCACCGAAGCCCTGCCCTGCCGCCCCCGCGTAAAAAAAAGAGTTGCAAAAAACACACACCTACGCGCAGGCAATTAAAACCGTGTGATTGATCCGAGTGCGAGTGTTTGTGTGTACGCGCGTGTGTGTGTGCGTGAGTGAGTGTGGGGCAGTAAACATTTTCTTTTTCGAGAATCTTGGAAAATGAAGAAAATCCTGTCCAAGTTCGAGCGCAATGAGAACTCGCGACTGGATAATCCGCACAACAGCAGCAGCAGCTCGTCCTCCTCCAACGAGAAGAACAGCTTTGTGGGCAAGGTCTTTACAGTGGGACGCGTCACGGTCACCGTCGAGGATGTCCTGGCCGAAGGTGAGTGTGTGTGTGTGGTTGTGCGATGTGGTGCGGTGTCTGTTCCTATCTCCCAACACGTAGCTCTCACCGCGATTATGCTTATCACCTGTCCGACTTACAGGTGGGCAGTAACACTGCGTACTCCCCTCAGATTAGATAAAAAAAAACTCGAATATTTCCAAAAATGTGGGGCGTACACAAATGGCAAATAAAACAAAAAAAAGCATTAAAACAGCTGCGTATCCCCTTAATTAGGGGCGCCACTTGTCGCATTTCCGATTATATATACAGTTGAAATTACCTAACTGGAACCAGGGCGCAATATAATGGGTTTCGTGGGAAAATACACATGTTTTTTCGAAAACCAACGTTATTTTTTATGATTTCTATAATATATTGAACAATTCTACCCAGTATTTGCACGTTTTCACAACTGTAACTATGATTTTCTATAAATTTCGCAAGAATTTGAAAATTTCATATTGAATTCCAGTCAAAATTATTTAAAAAACGTCTTACTGAGACATTAATTTGTTTTTTTCTATGATTTCAGTAATATATTTAACAATTCTACCTAGTATTTGTACGTTTTCACGACTATAATATCGATTTTCTATCAAATTCGCAAAATTTGTAAATTATGATCTTAAATTCCAGTCGAAATTATTTGAAAAAAGTCTTACTGAGATATTAATTTGTTATTTTCTATTATTTCTATAATATTAAAAAATTTAAACCAGTATCTGCACTTTTTTATGACTATAACATTGATTTTTTATAAATTTCGCAAAAATTTGCAAATTATTATCTTGAATTCCAGTGAAACAGATTTAACAGATTAAAAAAAAAGTCTTACTGGGACATTAATTTGAAATTATGTACAAATAAGACCGGTTATCATATTTTCCTAAACCAGATTTGTTTATTTACGCTTTCCTGCACACTTTAGCAACATTTTAAAGTTGATTGACCTACAAAATTCCTGTTTTATATAAAGATCTTTAAAAGTATAAATATTTCTTGGTAAATACAACAAATGTAAGTCTTAAAGTACGTAAAAAAATAATTAAAAACTGTTTTTAAAATTTTTTTATTGCCCGAAGCACCTTGAACTTTCTACCTCTAACTTTAACTTTGAATTTAAGGCTATGTAGTGTTTGTCCCTGGCCCAAAATTACCTCCCAAACTACATTTTTTATGAGCAAACATAAATTTCGGAAGAAGTATACTAAAAAGTTGCAAAATTTCTAAATCAAAGCTTTGTTTTTGGTACAAAAATTAACGTTTTTGGCCTGCGTAGCTCGACTGTATAAAATCAGTCACTTTTCTGGTTGGTTTACCCATAGAATACCCATAGTATTCCACATGGCCACAAATCAATTGAATCAATTATGTTAATTTAGCCAATGAAGCGGCAAGACCAACACTCATCAGCACTCACTTCATCTTCTTCCCGTTTTCCGTTTAAGCTCTCTTTCCACCTTTGGCAATTTCTATTCTTAATGGCAAAGGTCGCCTTTCCCCGGAGGGAAAATCGCCTGGTCTTCGTCCTTGTCCTTGACTTGCGGAGTGCCATACGCCATCCCCATGCCCAGTACCTCCTCCTTCTCTCTGGCATTTGATCATCTAACGATTGCTCATACAATACCGCCTTCCATTCCATTTTATTCCCTACCTTCTTTTCGGTTTACTTGCTTTTGTTTCTTGTTGTTTTGCTCTTTGGTTTTTTTTTATATACTTTTTGGCAAGCAACTCGATTCGCAAATGTTGTTTTGCTGCGGTGGTGCGCTGGCGCCGCTGTCAGACAGTCAGCTGTTGTCAAAAAATACCCTGTAATTTATGGGGCGGTGTGAAGTGTGTCACTTTGCTTGGGGAGATTGCAGTAAGGCGACAGTTGGCAATGGGAACAAGGTTAAAATTGTAGCTTTCTTTATGTTTTTAAAGCTTAAACTATTTATTACTAGCTTTTTAGGGGAAAGTTGTTAACATTTTTAGTTAGTTTTAGTTTAGTTTTAGCTTTTTTAGAATATTTCGAATCATGTTTTAGGTTTAAAAATAAATTCTAAATATTTTTCAATATTCCTAAAATGATTGTTAATGATTCTTAACTTTATTTAATGCTGCATATACCCACAGTTAAGCTTTCATTACTCACCTTTATTTTTTTTGTACCTGTTTTTTCTTTGACGTTGGCTTTTGAGTGGCCAACAAGACAGTCGCAATAACAAACAACAAATACATTTGCAAATGACTAAGCGACAAACAGTTAACGAATGTAGCTTCTCCCCTCTGCTAGCGAATTTAGTCCCCCCTTTAAGCCCCGTTTAACCCCCTTTCTAAGCCCCTTTCACACCTCTTTTCCCTTGCAGCCCCTTTTTTTTCTCTCTCTATCACCGAACTCGTTTGCGTTTTAAATTGCCTTCTCAAGTTTTCTCGCTTCGTTTTCGTTACAATTGTGCACTGTTATTGTTGCTTTTCGTACTATTATTACTGTCTCTGTTGTTGTAGTTGTTGTTGTTTTTTGCCAAAGTTGATTTGTTGCAACCTTCAGCATTGATTAACATTTGACGCCATAATTTCACAAAGTCGAGCAAAAAAATATCAAGCAAAAATGGTTACATTTATTAACCGCCCGTTATTCATTTTTCTGTGAGAGAAAAACTCGGGAGAAAAATGTTGGAATACATAAATTTAGCAGATTATTTAAATCTCTTATAAATTTGCAATGTTTAAATGTTTTTTTCTGAATATTAACATTTTCTAGTCGTAAACTTATATTAAAAATGTTTTAAATTTTCATATTTTTGATATATATTTATTTTTTAATACAAAGATTTCATATTCATGCTTAAATTTTATAAAAAAACAGAACTTTTGCTTTAAAAATGTAAAATTATTCTTATAATTAAAATGTTTTACTCTACTAATTAAAATATATAAATATTTAATAGATGAACGATTTTACTTCGATATTTATTGCCAGTGCACGCCCCCCATTGTGTCTCCTCCCAGTTGAGTATTGTTATTGTCGCATTTGTTATTGTTGTTGTTATTTCTGTACGTGACCTTCAATAGTTTAGTTTATATATTGCGTTGCCTTTTTTTTTATCGTTCATTTTGAAGTGGCGCAAAGCGACAGGTGGAAAGGGAATCGAGGGGTTGGCACCAGAGGGGTTCTCTACTTGAATTCTATTTGCAATAAAATAGAATAAAACTCATGCAAAACGGCAAAAACAACAATAAAAACATGTGTAAATCGTTCCATGGCCAGACTACAGTAACTATCTGCTATCGTTTGCTTAGAAAATACCCTGTAAGTCGAGTTTTATGGAAGAGAACAATATCAAAATTCAGTCACGTATTTATAGATATGAGGCGGTGTTTATAGAGATTTTTAAGCAGTATTGGGTATAAATTATACAAAAATTATATATAAATTAGGTATAAATTATACTATTTTTCTAATGCTAAATCTTCAAGATTATAGACACATTTTAAGTAAATATTCATCAGGTTTCAGTGTAATTCTAGGGTATTTAAGAGTCCTTACTTCCCTGCCTTGGTACTCTCCTTATTTATAGATATGAGACTGTGTTTATAGAGATTTTTAAGCAATATTAGGTTGATCCATTTTTCTAACAATACATCTTCAAGATTATAAACCCATTTAAGCGTATATTCATCAGATTTCAGTGTAATTCCAGGGTATTTAAGAGCCTTTACTACCCCGCCTTTGTACTCCCCTTATTTTTGCTGTCGCTGTTTACTATTTACAGTTGACAGCTGTGTTATGGATGTCTAGAACCCCCTTACTAATGCTCTATTTTCCTCTCTCTCTCCCCCTGAAACACACGCAGGTGGCTTCGCCATGGTCTTCTTGGCCCGCGGCAATGGCGGAGGCAGTGCCTCGGCCACCAAGTACGCCCTGAAGCGCATGTACGTCAACAATGAGCACGATTTGAATGTGGCGAAGCGCGAGATACAGATTGCGGTAAGAGTAAATATATAAATCAGGAGGACAAAGGAAACCTAATCTAATGGAGCTTGTTGTATCCTTTTGTAGAGCAACCTGAGTGGGCACAAGAACATCATTGGTTATGTGGACTCGAGCATTACGCCCACAGGGAATGGCGTGTGCGAGGTTTTGCTCCTGATGCCCTACTGCAAGCATCACATGCTGGCCATGATGAATGCAAGGTAAGTTACTGTGCTTAAATTAATTTACTACAATTATTAATAATAAATAATTGCAATTAAGGTTACACGTTGGCTTCACGGAGCCCGAGGTGCTCACCATTTTCTGTGATATTGCCGAGGCCGTCTCCCGTCTGCATTACTGCCAGACCCCGATCCTGCATCGTGACCTGAAGGTGGAGAATATTCTGCAAACGGACGCCGGAAACTTTGTGCTTTGCGACTTTGGCTCGGCCACGGCCAAAACGTTGAATCCCCAGCAGCATGGCGTTACTGTCGTCGAGGAGGAGATTCAGAAATATACGACACTGTCGTATCGAGCCCCCGAGATGATAGATTTGTATGGTGGAAAGAGTATTACAACCAAAGCGGATATCTGGGCTCTGGGTTGCATGCTCTACAAGCTGTGTTTCTTTTCTTTGCCCTTTGGGGAGAGCACGTTGGCCATACAGAACGGGCAGTTCTCCATTCCCGACAGCTCCAAGTACTCGAAAGGTATGCATCAGTTGATCAAATATATGCTGGACACGGATGTAGAGCGAAGACCCAACATCTGGCAGGTGTGCGAGGTGGCTTTTCGACTCTCCGGCAAGGATAATCCCGTACAGAATCTGCATGTAAGCATAAAGGATACTAAAAGCAAGTTCTATTCAAATTAAAGCATATATTTCTCTCTAGAAAACCCCCGCACCCAACTTTGACCTGCTGCTAGTGCCTCCTTTCGAGTCGGAGGCCAAGAGGATCAGTGCCGCTGCCTCCAAGGCAGCCAAATCGCAGAATGTGTCTGTTGTGGAGGCGGGCACCAGTGTGGCTCCTCGCTCTCGGCCCAAAGGCTCTTCGGCAGTGCATGGTGGCAATGCTTTGGGTCTTGGCTTGCCGCCCAGTCCCTCGCCAAGGCTAAATATCACCTCGCCGCAGCCTGTGGCGGTGGCAGAGCAGTTTCAGGCCAATTTCCCAGCCATGCCGACAGCAGTTCCAGCGGCTGCACCACCGCCACAGGTGCAGGCACCAGCAGCGGTACCGCCAGTTCCTGCCAGCAATCTGTTTGAACCAAGCGGCTATCCGGATCCCTTCAATGAGCCAGCTGCGGCAGCAGCAGTTCCAGCAGCAGCAACAACAGTTCCAGAAGAGCCCAAAAAAGAAGAGGCTGTGGTGGTGGTGCCTCAGGATTTGGGTGCTGCTGGTGATGGAGGCACGCCCACGAAGAGCATGTTGACGCCTCCGAAACCAAGCGGAGGCGGTGGACACAGACGCAATGTGAGCGATACGTCGGCCTTTAATAAGTAAGTCTAAGACCACAATTTAGCTTTGTTTTCTATGCTTTCTCCAAGCACGATCTGTATGTGTTTTGTTCTGTGTTTCTGCTCTTTTCTCTGCTCTTTCACTCACTTTCTGCTTGTCTCTCTCTCTACGTGTTTGTGTGTCCTACTTAAGAGCTACAAGTGACCAGGATGATGATGAGGCCGTTGATGAGCCGCAGAGTCAATAGAAACTATGTAGCCTTAAGCTTTACTCACTTTGCTTGCTCTTTTTTCGATTAACCTTTTGATTTTTGCCATAAACACTCACTGATCACCATCTCTACTCATCCATTGTTTACTTAGAACGTTTGCCAATGAGACAAGTCAATTTCTGGCCCCGTTTAACAATAATTTGGCTGCCATGGGAGATGGTCCGCAGACCCTGGCCAGTGCTGCCTCCAATCCTGGCATATATGCCGCTTCTTCGGCCAACGCAGCGCCGGTTTCCATTAGCGAACTGATGAAGTCGGGTCATACGGCGGTGGAAAAGCGTGTGGAGGCCTGGAATCCGTTTGAGGAGGAACAACCCTTCAGCCAGATGACCGAGGATCACATTTTCGAGGCGGAATTCGACAAGATCCGACAGAGGGGCAGTCAAGGCAGTGAGTTGAAGGGGATTTATGTTGAAAATATTGTGAAATTTGATAAATTATAACTTTAAATATCCGAAAAATAATATTTCAATTAAATTTGATTTGTTTTATCAAATTTTGCTTGAAATATCGATAATTTATCGATAAATATTTCAATTAAAACACTTAAAACCCTGAAAAAATATTAATAAAATCATTTTTATAAATAAAATAGATTTTTAATATCATAAAAATGGTATTTCAACTAAATTTAATTTGTTTTATCAAATTTTGCTTGAAATATCAATAATTTATCGATAAATAATTCAATTAAAACACCTAAAACCTTGAAAAATTATTAATAAAAACATTTTTAACCTAGGCATCACCACCAAATCGGCTTCCACTACTTCCACGCTGACGCCCACTGAGCAGAATGCCTCCGGGGTAGCAGTGGTGCCAGTTGCTGCTCCAGTGGCACCTCCAGCGGCTGCTCCCCTTGCTGCGGCTCCTCCTCCGACCACAACCGCTGTGTCGCCGCATCCGCCAATGGCCTGCGAGGACCCCTTTGGATCGGCACCGTTCAGTTTGCCACCCGGACTGCGCGAGAAGGCCAGCTCGCTGCGCAAAACCGGAGGTAAAGCATGAAATTCCACCTTTAATCGTTATTTGCAAAAAAAATGCCAGAATACGTTTAGTTTTCCGATTGTTGCTTTTGTTCGCTCTCTCTTGATCTCGATGCAGAAAGTGCAGAAAATGCAGATTTGAACGTAGACGTAGACGTAGTCTAAAAACTTCCTAGTAACGATCAGCTCAGCTCAACTCTAAACACACCTCTCCCTCCCAACCGAAAGAGGAGCAGCTCCCAGCCAGCGTCAGCGGCAGCCCCCAGAAAGATCAGCTGTAGATTAAAAGCTAGAAAAAGAAGATCGGTGGAAGAAAGAACACAGAGCCCTACATTAAGTGCAATAAATTGAATTTGTAAATATCCCCAAGCACCAAATCCCACACTAAACAGTAAATCCAAAGCAATAACCCAAGAAAAAAAGCTAATTTTGTGCAATAATATGCAAATATAACAAAAAGGGTCGTCGTTGTGTCCTGAATATGCTTTTGGTAAAAGGAAAACATATTATTTCATGACATTTCTGGAAAATAATATCCAAAAACCTATAAGAACTTGAAAAGAAAGAGAATTCTGTATGAGAATGCTGTTACTTGACTACTTAAAACGTGTTCTAGCTTAAAAATGTTCTTATTTATTTCTTTATAAAACTTTAAACTGTTTAAATTAGCTATTTTTTTAATATTTTAAGAGGTTTATTGAAGTTGCAAACTCTTATGGGGATTTGACCCAGTAAAAACCTTCTAATTAACGAAATTTTTGGTATATCAAGTTCTTATCTGGTGTTTTGTGTAAATTAAAGAAGACACTTTCACCCGCTTGCACCACCCTTATAAGCTCTCTCTCTCTCTTCCTCTAACAAATCTAACACAAACTCCAATCAAAAGCGCTTCTAACTAAGTAATTCTTGGTGCTGGTCCTAAGCTAGTAGAAACAAATGAAAACATAAACAAAAAACCAAAAAGAGAAATTATTAAAACGCCTATTTAGTAAATATACTTTTAGTCTCTATGTAAATCTTAGTCATTAACATTAAAAAACAATTAGTGGTTGTGGTTCGCAAACTAACCAAAACAAACAAACAAAAAAAAAGAACAAAATTTCAATTATTTTGATTGTACAATTTTATTGGATTTATTATTATTATTATGTGTAAATGTATCTTATTCACTCTGTGTGTAATTTGTAAATTTAGCTATAACTAAGAGAACATATAAATAGAACTATTTATTCATGTTGTTGGCGTAGAAGATGGAAAGAGTGTGAAGCAATTGTTTTGGCAATAATTTGCATATCAAAGTTATTTACTTATTAATCAGTCCATGTGTTATCATCGTGCAATTTTTCAGAGATTAATGCTAAATGCTAGAAAGATATTTAGGGGAATGAAAGAAATTGTTAATGATTTATGAGGATTTTTATTTAAAGTATACAAAAGTCATAACAAATCCCTAGCAATTTCTTTCAAAATCCTAAATCCTTTTTACTAAAAATTACCGCTCAATTCGTTTAAGATTTTTGTCTCCACCATTTCTTATTCTTTACTTTAATATAAATATTTTTTCGTTGAAGTTCTCCTTAAGCTGCGTTCTCTGCGGATGTGGCAGCAGCAAAGAAACGATTAAAACTAAAACCCAAAAATCAATTGTTAATAATCAAACCGAAAGCAAGTCCGAAATAGTTCCAAATCCGATCGCTCCACTCAAAATGTTCAACCTAGCGTTAACTATTTACTAACTACAACACCTGTTAATACTGTACATAAGTTTAATCGAAGAGAAAAGTAAACTAAACACCCAAAGATCTAAATGAAATGAAAAAATGTAGCAATAATTAAAGAGAAACCAAGATGAGCGATAAGCAACAAAAGTCAGGTAACCAAGACACATACAAGCAACTTATTATCAGATGATCAACAAATACAGATTATATATATATACATAAAGCACTATATATTTATACAAAAACAAAAGAAGAACAGTAACGAAAGGGCGTTTAGCTTAAGTTCAGGCCACAAGAATTGTATGAGAATTAAACCAAAAAAAGAAACTAAAGCGAAACTGCAATAAATTCTATATATTATGTTTCAAAAACCAAAACCAGAACTGAACATATTCAGCAAAATGTAAATCTTAAACTAACTAAATCTGTGTGGGAATTAAAACTGATCTGGCAAATAGCAGTTGAACGTTTTAATATTATTATTTTCTATTATTTTGGTATAAAATTAAATTTTAATGGAGTATTCATTGTTATTACATTTTTTATTTCTTTAATTTTTGTAGAAAATATACTTTTAATAGAATATTTATAATAAATGCCATAGAAACCAGTTTTTTTATTAAACACAAACGTTCAGCTGCTATTTGTGAGCTTTATAATTTAATTAATAAGCTAATCGGTTTATCCTTAAGGCATGCACAGGGTTTTTATATTTAATTTGTTTTTTATTACAATTATTATAATTTTATTATTTTCTGAAGTATTAAAGTATTCAAGTTTATTTACTGAGACTTCTTTTTAACTTAAATAAACCAATTACTTTTTCTTTTATTTAAAAACAATTATTATTTAAATATTATTTATTAATTTCCCTTTTTATATTTATTTGGTTGACTTAAAAGATTTGCTCTTTTTTGTATTCAAGTATTTGTTCAAGAATTCTCTTTCCTTATTATTATAAAAACTTCTTCCTGTTATTTTCTACATTAATATTTTTGTTTTTTAAGCCTTTTTCTTTAATTTATTTACTTTTTATTATTTTTCTTTAGTATTTTAATGGTATTTAAAATATTAGACCTATAATACTATTTAAAATATATTCAAAAAGTCACTTAAATTGAATGTGACTCCAAATCCTTTGAATTTTCCAAGCCAAAACTGTGCATGCCTTCAAAAATCTATGCACAAATCACCGATTTAACCTTTGGGTCAACATCTAACATCGATTTCCAGCTTTTGTCTTCGCCATTTGTCACCCAAACTAACCCCCCCCGTAAAAAAAGATTACGTATACGTCACGTAGAGCAACAAAATCACTCAGAAACCAAACTCGGAAAGAAATCATCTTTCATTTCTGGGGTGCAACGATCACTCACCGCTCATATTTTTCATCCCATACTTAGTTGTAGATCAAAAACAGACGCTAATCCCCCCGTAAAACCCCCCGAAAACCCGTAATCTCATTACCTTACTGCATAAAAGTCCTTCGCTCTCGTCCACAGCGAAATTCATCGGCGCTTCCTCCGGCGGAGGAGCTGGCAGCACCCTGGTGACCGGAGGAGGAGGAGTGGGAGCCGGAGCCAATACCGCTTCCAACTCCAACTCATCCAAGTGGCTGCTGTCGCCCACTTTGGAGGTGTCCAGCGAGGAGAAGACCTCTCTCATAAGCAAACTAAAAACGGATTCGGAAAATGGCGGAGGAGGAATCGGTGGAGGAGTGGGAGGAGCAGGTGTAGGCGAAGGCTATGTGAAGCTGCCTCTCGAGGATCGCAATAAATACGAGAAGCTGCGTAGCAAGGATCAGCCCACCTCGGATGACTCGGACTCCGACGAGGGCTCTGAGTTCTTTCAGCAGGACAGCGACGAAGGCTCCTCCAGTTTCATCAAGCAAATGCAGATGGTGACAAGCACTCTGCCGGAGACCATACACAAAATCCAACAGGTGGCCTATCACAAGGTGGACAAGACCTCGTCCCATCTGCCGATTGTCAAGAAGCTGCGACAGACGACAACCAAGAAGCCCACAAGTGCTGCCCACCAGGCGGCTCAGCAATTGAATCTCATGGCCGCCGCTGTGGCTGCCCAGGCAGAGGAAGCTGCCAAGGCAGCTGAATCGGATGGAGATTCCATAGGCTCGGCAAGTGATCTGCGTGCCGAGGACGATGATCTGTTCGATGAGAATCCACGCAGTCAGACTCTGGCCAAGCTGCGACGCCCCTTGCCCGCGGAAATGGATGGCATCAGCGAGTCGGTGAAGACTTGCAGCAGTTCGGCCTATCATGCCGAGTGCGAGAGCGTTACCACGCACGAGGATGATGTCAGGAGTCGAGTGGTGGTCAAGGTGCGCATGAAGAAGAAGGACAGAACCAATCTTCTCCTTGTAACCGCTGGCAATGGCGATCATCCGAGTGCTCCTTCCGAGGAACTGAGTCCCACTTCAAGCGATTTGCACAAGTTTGGGGATCGTCCTTTGTTGCTGGATGATGAACTGGACTATGGAGATTCGGGGGAGAGCAAGACCAGCACTGAATCCCCTATGGCACCGCCACCAGCTGTCCCCGAGTCCGAGGAGGATGTGTTTGCCTTGGCGCCCTTCAAGTTGCCCGTGGGAATACCTCTCAAGAGGAAGAGTAAACCCAAGACGAAGGAGAAACGCCCAGCGGAGCCTGAAATGTGGACTTCCACGCCGGTTAAAGGTGGAGAAGCCACTGCAGCTGTTTCGAACTTTGCCAGTTTTCCTGCAAATGGAGCCTTGGGAGAATCCCCGCAGCTAGATGAGTTCAACGAGCCCATCTTTAATCCGAATCCCTTTCAGGATGTCTTGGAAAAAGAGGAGATTCCAGAGAACCCAGCCCCGCAGTGCGATCTCTTTGGCTCGGAGCCCTTTCCCCAGGTAATACGCACCATTGAACAGAATCCCCTGAACCACCAGCAGCAGCAGCTCCAACACTTTCCCAGTCACAACAACAACAATAATAATAATAATAATGTGATCAAAGTGCCAGCCTCTGCCTCTGTTTCTGTGCCTGTGTCTCTGCCTGTGTCTGTGTCCACACCCGTCTCCGTTTCCGTGGCTGCTCCCCAATTGGTGACCATAAATCACTCGATTATTATCAACAAAACGCCGGAACCCTTGATGAGCCACCATAATAATCATAATAATAATAATATTATTAACCCAGCGGCTAGCAAGTCCACCAGCAGTGTCTATGTGAATGTGCCGTCTTACACCAGCAGCACCAGCAGCAGCTCCTGCTCCACCGCCGCCGTTAACCAGCCACAATCCTCACCAGCTGCCGCAATACCCTCTACACCTCTGTCCGTGTCCGTGCCCGTTCCTGCTCCTGCTCCTCACCTACGACCCTTGCTGCCAATTGCCGATAATGCCTATGTGCAAATCTCTCAAGATCGCCTCTCCGACTTCACGCCCGACGATGAGGAGGAGCCCGTGGTGGTGCGTGGTGCCGATGTGCTGGCAGACGATGGATTACCTGCCACTGGCAAGGCCAAGAAGGAGAAGTCCCATCTGGCTGTAAGGGTGCTGCCGGGGAAACTCACTCAGAAGGTCAAGGGACACTCGTCGTACAAGAAAGTTAGTGCCGCCGCCTTGGGTTCCACGTCGTCGCTGAGTTCCGGCAGCAAGCAGAAGCATCAGCGTTTGCAGTATCAATCCCACGACGACGACGACGACGATGATGACGATGTGCAGAATCAGGATGAGAACAGAAAAGCTGGCGGTAGTCGCAATTTCCAATCCAATACCATACAAAATTCCGCCAAGACCGGCTTCAGTAATATGAGTTTCGAAGACTTTACCTCCGACCAGGAGATGGATCGTCTCTCCCGAACGATTCCCTTCGAGGTGGTGAGAAATGAGAAGATGCTGCTGGAGGCAGAGAAGAAATTCGGATCCCTGAAGAGGCGAAACAATCTGTTTTCGTAAAAAGGGAAAGAGAGAAACTATCAAGGAGATACCTGAGACTGAGTGTTTCAAGACTATTTTTTGGCATTTCGTTTAAGCTTTTTCTCCTACGTTCCGTTTTTCGTATTGAAATCTCTTTAGAGCTACCCTAAAATACATTTTCTAAAAAATGGGACCTAAAAAATATTTTATGGCTTTTTTAAAATGATTTCCCAAATCCTAGAGTTTTCGGTGTGTATTTTTGAGCCTAGTATTTATGAATGAAGAATGGTTAATAATATTATTAATACACACACTTATTATACATTCAACAAAGAACAATATACATATACATACTATATATACCTATATATATATTATATATAACTGTTATTTAGTGCAACAAATAATGTAAACTAGATTTTTAGAAGGCGCGCGCGAAAAAAAAAACATGTTCTAGAATTTATACAATGCGTAAGTTTACCAAAGTTACATTTACATCTATTTGTTTTGTGGCATTTTTCAGCTTTTGAATTATTCCCTCTATTTATTTATATATATTTACAATTATACAATAACAACAACAAAAAAAAACTATGTGATTATACACCCAATAACAAGCAAGCAAACCCCAAAAAATACAAGCAACATATTAATTAACACTTAAATTGCATTCACTAAAAAACAAAAAAAGGTATTTAAGCATTAATTATTATCTATCCATATCGATTAACATACTCTTGTCTATGTTAGTTAAACAATCCATTTGTTTTTGCATATAATATATATGTACGTATTATCTCGACTATATAAAATATGCGCATATTGTATTTATATATATTTTAAAAGAGTGTTTTAATTGGGAAGAATTTTTAAGGGTCAATTTTAGGGGTCGCATTTATTTCAGATGGAAATACTTGGAAAATTTTAAGTTTTTACTTTATATTTTTTAAATTTTTAGAAAGGAATTTTTAGTATTATATTTTTCCTTAAGACTATGCCCAATTTTTCATCCACCACTGTTTACGAGGGCAGTGTGTCATTTGGTAGATTTTTTTCTTGAGGTAACTCGTTGAAGCCATCTGTTGCTTTTGCAAAAATAAATAAATAAATTATATTATATGCCCATTGTTGTGGTCATCAGTACCTTATACTTTTTCACCGATTGTTGCTATTTTTGTACTTTTGTCACAGTATTACCATTGCTTATTTACAAATACAATAAACTCTCGATCTTTGGGATCTATATTTTATGTTGATATATTTTAAATAATATTTAAAATATTTATAAATCATATTTTAGATTTAGTATATTAAATATTTCTTTATTTTATGTTTATAAATTTTTATTTTGTCTTAAAAATGGATTTTCCATAAACCCTTAACCATTTTATTAAATTTTCGTTTTATTTTTATGAAATTAAAAATTATTTATGGCTTATAATGGAAGCTGAATACCTAAAGTTTTAAAGTAAAATATTGTTTTTTAAATTCAAAATTAATTTTAGTATTTTTATAGGTATTTAATCTTTAAAAACCTTTAATATTTCAACTTAACTCTGAATATTTTATTATAAAAGATCAAGCACTCAGGCCACGAAGAAAAACTCAATCTAGAATCTTCCTAATAATTTCCTAGTAAAACTGATAAGCTCTATAAGTAAAGAGCTACATTTTCTATTTATTCAAGATATTTTTTTCAAGTCCACTGTATCAAGTTTTCACTGTAACCCCGCCAGCAGTTGTAAACAAAAGAACAGCTGAGCGCTCGGCTGTTCGATGTGTGTGAGTTTAGCTTTTGCGTTGTGAAAAATCCACAAGAAAGATAAGCGGAAAAAGTTGCCAGCCCAAGCAGAAAAAAATACGAAAAATTCCAAGTCCAAGGGGAAAAGAGAATCTAGACACAAAGTCACAATCTCACGTATCTGAAAGATACGAAAATCCCACAAAATCCAAAACCTCAGATACATTCCGTTGAAGTACTCGAAAGGAACAACACGGAAAATACTCAATGCTGCCTAACGAATGGAAGGATAAACGGATTCTGGTCAAGTGCGGTGGCTTCTCCTCGCAACTGGCCAAGAATGTCACCGAGGAAGTGGATGGCGATCCGCTGTGGGGCTCCCGGTTCGATGCCACCAACCCGGCGGCTGTGGTTCGCACACATTTGGATTTCCTACGCAGCGGTGCCGACATCATCCTGACCAACACCTACCAGTCCAGCGTGGAGGGATTCACCAAGTACCTGGGACTCTCTCCAACCGAAGGGGTTCAACTGATGCAAACAAGTGTCGCCCTGGCCAATGAAGCCAAGCAACAGTACCTCCAGGAGACGGGCGTTGAGGGATCCGCGGTTTTCCCTTTGGTTTTGGGCTCCATTGGACCCTATGGCGCCTGCCTGCACGATGGCTCCGAATATTCCGGCAATTATGCTGACAGGGTCACCAAGGAGGAGCTTCAGACTTGGCACAAGACAAGGATTTTGTCCTGCCTATCGTCTGGCGTTTATGGTTTGGCCCTGGAGACGTTGCCTTGTCAACTGGAGGCTGAGGCAGTCGCAGAATTGGTCATTGATCTCAATGTAAAGACCAATTTCTGGGTGTCTTTTCAGTGCAAGGTGAGTGTAGGATTTGTTTTAAATTTTATCAATTTATTCCAACTCACTTTTCATTTAATTTCCAGGATAAATCTCACTTGGCCAGCGGTGAATCCTTTGCAGCGGCAGGCCTTGCCATCTGGCGTTTGGTTAAGAGCAGGAAAGCCGAGAATCGTCTCCTGGGCATCGGCGTTAATTGTGTGAATCCCCAGTTTGTGACACCGCTCCTGACATCCCTCATTGAGGCCATTGGCAAGGATGATCGTCCTCCCTTGGTGGTTTACAGCAATCGCGGCGAGATCTACGACGCCGAGCTGGGCGAGTGGACGGGCACTGGTGAGGAGGTGGCCAAGTTTGTGCCCGAATGGTTGAACCTGGGCGTTCGCATTGTTGGCGGTTGTTGCCGGGTCTATCCGGCGGACGTTTTAGAGATCCGCAAGTGCGTCGATAGCTACAAACTAGACCCGTAATCGGTCAGCCACTGATTAGCCGTCGCTGCTGTTTTGTTGTTAAACTGCGAAAGCCGTGCCGTGTGACTAGAACTAGACCTAGACCTATATAGTTTTGCTAAATACATACTTTTTCGTATGTCAAGTGTACTTAGATCAGATGGGGAGGCTAATCAGCGGGAGCAGTTGGGTTGCGAGACATCAGAGCGAAGCCAGCGGATAGAGGGTAGTGGGAGATGGCAGAGGAGCAGCTCTGGCGGTCACCCAACGACAGCTATTGTGCCTACCCCAGCTCGATTCGTAGGGGAATGTCAATCGTCGTAATCTCTGATTCAACTTTTATACATTTTCGGTGCATTTCTGCCCTGGAAATTGTTAGAATTTGTACATTAAAAAATTATGAATTTGTTATAAAATTTATTTGTTAAATTTAAAGCTAAGATTTAAGAAATTTGCAAGTCAATTAAATCTTTAAATTCATTTATTAAAACAAAATACAATTCAACAAGCCAAGAAGAAAGGTTTAACATATCTTTTAAATTCTTTAATTCATTTTCTATGCAAAATATGTTATTGATAGTTAAAACAATATAATTAAAGCTGTAATTCTTATTCTTAAAAAGTTCCCTTTTCGGTCTCGCCTATATTAATGTTGTAAAAATTAAAGGAAGCACAAAAAACAACAAACTTTATAAGAAATTATAAATTCCCTTGAAGTTATCACGTTATCATTTAAAAAAAGATACTATTTAATCGTATAAAATGTAAAAAATAATAAAGCTGTAAAAATCCTACTTTTTACTATATTAAAATCTAAATTTAGGTGTTAGAATTATTATAGAAGTCGCAGGAAAAAAGAAAATCTAATAAATGTTGAACACTATTTACATTTTTGATACTCTAAATATAAAAAAGCTAATAAATAATAAATAAATATATATACAAATAATCATGTTGTTTATACAAAATAAAGGTGAGTTTTAAAGAAAAACACAAGTTTGTATTGAAATGAATAAAAACACTGACCATTGTCACCTTGTTATGCTCGAACCTTTCCGCTAAATATGTGTCTAGCTGCTTGTGTCCAAGGGGCAGAGCCATGGCAGAGGCAGAGTCAACAAACCAAGCAAGTACATCTCGGACTGGTCCAGTTCGGACTCAGAATCGGATTCCCAGAGGTTATCGACGCGCAGATTTCAGCCACGGTTCCTATGCTGAAGCTGAGTTATGCACAGAAAATAAATTATATTCATAAAATAAAGATAATTTTGAATTATATAAAATAAATAAAGGTAAAACAAAAAGTTACTAAAGCTTTTAACATTTAATAAAAGGGATTAATAGATATAATTATATTTCTATATTTAATAATGCTGTAATTTATGGGGGTTTGAGTCTAAAAACTACATTTTTTAAAGGATAATTATGTTGATACATAATACAGCTTTTTACATTAACAAAATGGGATTAATAGATATAGATAATAAATATTTAAATTCCTATACCTAATTATGTTCCAATTTATAGGGTTTTGAGTCTAAAAACTAAATTTTTAAAGAAAAATTATGTTCAGAATTTTAAATAAAAAAGAGAAAACTGAATTTAAACAAATTTCCCCGAGTGCCTAGCAAGAAACCTCGAGCATGAACCCAAATCCAAACCCAATTCCAAGCCCCAACGCACTCTCCATAGCCTGTGACGATTTCATCAGCCTTGTGAGTGGAGGAATCGCTGTCGACACCCAGACGGACAGATGGACGGAACGCTGGACGAAGCGGAGTCCAATCTGGCTGGCTGGCCACCGTCTGGCAGCTGTGCACCCGGCTGGAGCCCTTATCGCCCCATGGAAATATCACTTGGTGGGGGCACTTTCATGTTTGCGTTTGCCTTTGCCATTTTCGCTGCTTTGTGTTTTGTTTTGTTATAAATTTTATTTATTAATTTTTTTCGCCGTGATAAGCCACAGCTGAGCGCTGGGCGAAAAGGTATAAAAGCCCCTCGTCGACGCTGTAAAACACTTAAACGCTCGACGGCGACACTGGCGACAGATCATATCCACAAAGTGTGTGTGTTCTCTGAGAGGGAAAAACAAAAACATTGTTAATCAACGCAAAACGTCTCGTCTGGCGTCTAATAAAGTTGTTATTGAATTTAGCGATTTACAAGATCTATAAATAAAGCTGCCAAGGTGAGTGCCGGGACATATAACATAACAAAGTGTGTGATTATTTCTCGTGTCTGGCCAAATGTTATTTTATATGCTTAAAATAATAAAATAAAAAATAAAATAATATATTGAAGGTCCTTAAAATTGAGATAAAATACTGTGGTTTATAAAATACATAATTATTTGAATTAAATATGGGTTTAAGTGAATGATAAAGTATCAGAAGTGTTACAGAAATGGCTTTGGATTTAAAATAAATTTAAAAAGTAATTTTTATTAATGGAAAATTGGCTAATTTTATTGAATTATTGTGATTTGTTTAATATATTTCAAATCTTTGGAGTTTTTAGCTATTTATTTTGAGTGAATATCATTTCCCGGTTAATTAATTTCGTCTATTAAAGACGATAAATAAAATAAATTAATTAAATATCAAATAAAAGTTTAAATATTACATTTTGACGTTTTATTATGAAATCACAGATTAAATAAAAATATTAAAAACGAATCAAACATTAGAACAGAATCTTATTCCGAAATATTTATATTTATATATTAATTTATATTTATATTTATTTTTAGCAATGCGAATACTATTTTTAGCATTCTATAAAAAAAGGTTAATGACTTTAAATGAATTAAAATTGCAAAAAAAATTAAATAAGTACAAAATATACACCAAATATTCACTCAATAAAATTGAAGATACTAATTAATGATTGTTAATCATTAAATATGGTATAAAGTAATCATAAAATACATACATTTTGTTTTATTCTTATTTATTGTTAATTCTTTTAAGCTTTCTATGAAATATGTGTATTTTATTTTGGTTTTTATGAAAAAATATTAGAAAATATACGAAATAAAATAGTTCAATTATTCTTTCTATCTTAAAATCACTCAAAAATAGTTTAAATAAATTTCTTTCCAAAAAATAGAGCATTTCAAGCTTCATTCAAAGAGAATCTCCTTATTTTCCCCGCACTAACTTTCACAGATAAAACCTCACGTTGTTAGTGGCCATCGCGAAGGCACTTGACTTCCTCTACGCCAAAGTTCGTTGAACTAGAAAATCAGCGATAAGTTTAGATGATCCAATTAGTAAACAACTCCATAGCTATATAGACTATAGAAGTACAGAACAACATTGTTGCAGATCGGCCAGATGTCCGTCAGTCGGGAATAAATACATATAAATTATCTATCAGCCACTGACGCAGATGTAACTAGAAAATATATAGTAATTAATATTCCCTTTGCACCCCCTCTTTCCCTTCATTCAGTAATCAACCTTGTAATCATGGGACTGACGCGCGTGCTGGTTAAGGACGGTGGCTTCGGCACCCAAATGACCGTCCATGTGGGCAATTCTGTGGATGGGGATCCGCTGTGGAGTGCTCGTTTCAATGCCACCGATCCGGCGGCCATCATTAGCACACACCTGGATTTCCTGCAGAGTAAGTGGAGTGCCGGGATAATAGCAATTAGCAACAAACTAACTGAATTTTTCGCAGATGGAGCCGACATCATACTGACAAACACCTATCAGTCCAGTGTCGAGGGTTATATGGAGTATCTGGAACTGGATGAGGAGCAGAGCATCGAGCTGATAAGGAACACGGTTCGATTGGCGCACATAGCCAAGGAGCGCTATCTGACGGAGTGCTATCAGGCACAGCTGGCAGTGCAGGAGGGTGAGTAAAGGGACAACCTCTTCATAGGAGCTTGCTCCCAATAAATACTTCCTAATCCTAGGAATTAATAAATATTAAATTAATTAAATATTATAAATTTTCCATAGGTTATCCCCTTATTATCGCCTCCATTGGACCCTATGGCGCCCACCTGCACGATGGCTCTGAGTATACCGGCAGCTATGCTGACTATGTGCCCGCCAAGGAGATCACAGACTGGCATCGCGTCCGTATCGAGGCTTGTCTAGAGGCTGGAGTAGATGCCCTAGCCATCGAGACTATTCCCTGCCAAATGGAGGCCGAGGCTCTGGTTGAAATGCTTTGCGATGATTATCCCGATGTGAAATTTTGGATTGCCTTCCAGTGCAAGGATGAGAGCACCTTGGCGCATGGTGAAACCTTTGCGGAGGCAGCCAATGCTATTTGGGATCTGCTGGCAGAGAGGAATGCCCAGGATAAGTGCCTGGCCATTGGAGTGAACTGTGTGCATCCGAAATTCGTGACTCCTTTGTTTAAGAGTCTCAATGGCGAGCGGGGAGCGGATGAGCAGATTCCTCTGGTGGTTTATCCCAACAGCGGAGAAGTCTACGACGTGGTCAACGGCTGGCAGGGCAGGGAACACTGTGTTCCACTCGCCAACTATGTCCCAGAGTGGGCGGAACTGGGCGCAAAGGTCATCGGAGGATGCTGTAGAACCTATGCGAGGGATATCCGGCACATTGGCGAGGCCATTCGCAACTGGAACAAGCTTAACAAGCTGTCTTGAGGGACAAAAGCTGGCGATCTCAGTAAAACTGCAAAAGAGAACAAAATGCATTTCCAAATTAGTCTTAAAAATAAATGTAAATAGTTGTTAAGGTCTTAGATGTAATTCAAAATAAAGAAAAGACAAAGAAACGGAGGATTTTATTATTATTTTTTGTCAGTTGAAGGTTTTATTACTTTGCAAATCGCCAGTCGCACAGGAAATAAAATAAATAATGCAGACAGTCAGCAAGCCATGCATGTATCGCAAAAAGAAATATACAAATAATGGATTATATAAATAAAGATACAATTATGGCTTAAAAATTCTTAGTATTCATTTAAATTTCACCTAACAACATCGATACTGTGAATTGATCGATGTATCGCTTTCTAAACACATCGATAGCATCGATAGAGACATCGGTGTTTTTGCAGCTCTAGTGACAGCCAAAAAAAGCCGCAAGCTGTGGAAATTTCGCAAATTTGGATTAATTTTAATAATTGTAATTAGTTTATTCCAATAATCAACCCACACACACTCGCGCCATGCTGATCAAAGTGAAGGTGAGCGATAATAGAGAATCTCGGCAAGAAAACAAAGACCACAGCCTCCCGGAGGCAATGCGTCACGACGAACAACAACAAATTTGAGCAGATTATTTCCTGAATCTTATATATTTTCTATATAATTTGCATATATTTTTTTTCCTTTGCATGAAGACCCTGACTGGCAAGGAGATTGAGATCGATATTGAGCCCACAGACAAGGTGGATCGCATCAAGGAGCGCGTGGAGGAGAAGGAGGGCATTCCGCCGCAGCAACAGCGTCTGATTTTCTCCGGCAAGCAAATGTGAGTTCCAGCCTTAAATTGAGGTGTTATTCCTGATCTATAATGTGTGTCTAATCTTTACAGGAACGATGACAAGACTGCGGCGGACTACAAGGTGCAGGGCGGCTCTGTCCTCCACTTGGTGCTGGCTCTGCGAGGCGGCGGCCATTCCAACCTGATATTCTAAAATAAGCGCCGCTCTTAGTAAATTTGGTAAACTTTATTTTATTTTCTACTCATAAACTCCACGCTATGTTATCAAAATAAAAATCAGCCGAATGGTGTTTGTAAGAGATGACTCCTGAAATTAAATTGTGTTTAAAATGTAAAGAAATGTGTGAAAACAAGGAACACCCGTTCTCCCGTTATGTCCTGGCCTCTGCGCAGAGTCTTATGAGCTCTTCCACTCTTCCACTTTCCATTCTTCCCAATAAATTCTGGAAATCCTTTTCGAAAAGTAGAAAAAATCATTTATTTTCAGTTTTCTTGAGGCAGTTTCTCAAATTCAGTTTCAGTTCTGTTTCACAAAACGTCCGACTAGCAGATGATTCTTTGGCGTGCACTGCTCCGGCTTCAGGCGTGTGAGGATCACCTGGTAGCCCGCCTCCTCGGCCTGCAGCAAGCGATCGGTGTCCACCACGGACATGCAGAGCAAGCCCTGCAGCGTTGTCTCCGGCTTGCAGTTTGTGGTGCCCATCTCGTGGGCCTGATCCGCCGCATGGGCAATGTACAGATAGTCCTTTGAGTCCAAACAACCGCGAAAGGCCTTGCTTAGGGGGTAAGAGATGTGCGGCATGGGCTGTAGGGAGCCATAGCAACAAGGACAGCAGGCAAAATGGGCCTTAACGCGACGACACTGCTGTAAAACAATATCCGTGGCCGTACCGCAGGCATGTAGGGAGGCACCGATGTCAAAGTTACCCACAAAGTAATCTATATTGCATTGATAGAAGACACAGTTGCTCAGGCCCAGCTCCAGGGCTCGCTTCTGGGCCTGGCTAAGCGAGAAGGCCTTGTTCTCCATCACAATCACGGTGCACTGGGGCAGTTTGAGGGCCAGCAGGATGGCCAAGTGCCCAGTGCCGCTGCAAAAGTCCACAATTCGGTCACCGGGCTGCGCCAGTGAAACCACTGCATTGGCCATATTCTCCAGCTGCTGGCGCTTGCGTTCTAACCTTTCCTTTGGCAGAGCAGAGCTCTTGGCATGTGTGGGCTCTATTTGTTCCCAATCGATGATCTGCTGGCCATAGTTCTTTTCGGAATCCGAGTTGAATTGCAGCTGCAAGGGGGATAGTTTGCCCAGAGCCGCCTCCACCTCTGATTGGCTGGTGTAGATGCGATTTCGCGGTTTGTAGCGCTTTGGATCCGCTTTGTACAAGCTGGTGGCCTCGCAATCGGGAATACCCAGGTCGCCGGGCGGCGTTTTCACTTTGTGAGGCACATAGAGCTCGTTCAGGATCCTGGCGCAGCTATTATCGAAGGAATCAATCTAAAATAGGGTAAATATTCATTAGAATTTCTTTAAAGAGGTTTATACCATTGCTCACCTCGCTAAACCAAGTGCTGGTGAGTGGAAAATGCGGCAGCATTTGGCCGCAATGCAGGAAGACTATCTTTAGTAAAGGATACAGAATGAGATCGGCTATGGTGAAGCTAATGCCTTCGGCAAATCGATGCTCTATGAGCAGCTGCTCCTTTGGCGTTGTACACTTGATCTCCACGCGATCTCGCTTCTTCACTTTGTCGCCGTTTTCAGTTTGATTGGCCTGCTCCCTGGCCTGCTTGTAGATGTTGTGCATCCGCACCGGTTCGTTCATGTGCTGTTCGAATCTCACAACCTCTGGTGGCACCGCCTGCAAGATCTGTCCATTGTGCAGGCCACTGACAACATCCACCACATCCAGTTCGCAGAATCTGGTCCAAATGGAGGCCTCGGAGGGAGCCAATAGGCAGCTGCCCTTGAATCCTAACAGTTTCTTGAGTTCCTCATTGGATTGCCGGGCAATAAGCTCTCTGTAGAGTTTGTAAATGTTATTATTTCATTAATATAAATCTTAATTGATGAGAAAACCCACCTGCAAACGGCACATGTTCCTGCTATATAAGTATTTCCATCCTTTTCGTAGATGGGCAACTTTAAATCCCTGATCGCTGGCAGGGTGGCCGCCTCCCGACAGGTTATATGCTGCTCCGTTAGCTCTTTTCTTAGCTGGGAACTGCGTAAAGCTATTCGACCGCCCTCGATTTTCGAATTAACGAAATTAACCTGCACATTTTTCGGGCTGATGTAGCGATGTGTATATAAGGCCAGAAACGAAGACACGCTCGTGTAGATTGTTGTAACCGCGTTCTGTGTGCTTATTTCAATCTCCAGGTAAAGCTGATCCATATTTTCATTAACAAATCATTTAACAAAAATGGGGAAAAACCAAACATCAACAAAATCGAAAGAAGGAAAATAAACGAAAGAGCGAGGAAATGGGAACCAGCTGGGGGCAAGCAAGAAGAAGAGGAATCGACGATGGCCAATCACAACGCGGTGATTTTTAATCGACTTATCGATTGTTGCAAAGTAGAGGAAAAGGCGCGTAGTTTGAAATTGAAAAATAAAGCTTTATAAATAGAATATTATATTTATAAGAACTTCTAATATATAAAAATACCTTATAGAGGTAATAATATAATATAAAATAACTTGTATTCTTAGATTCGGCTTACAAAATTGTTTAAGGAATATAAATTCAAGGAATTTAATTCTTCTAAAACATATATTATTTATTTTTTATTTTTAAGGAAGCTCTAATTAACTTAGGACTAAAAAGTATGCCTTATTTGTTTCAAACTGGGAGCCGGCTGCGATTATTTCTACTCCTCATTCGCCTGTGGCCAGTCTTCTTTTACCTTCCTCTTGGTTTTCTTCTGCCATTTTTATTCTTGTTTTGCAGGAACGAACCCCCCCCCCCCAGACACTCCTTGCCCCAACTGGCTAAAAATAAAGAAGTTCTCTTGTTGCCGCCGCTTTTTTTTCTGGCTCAGCAGAAAGGGCAGCATAATGCTTGTTATACTCTTTCCTGCAAGACGCGGCTTTATTCTTTATTTATTAGGTTTGAATTTATGATATTTATTAATTAATTTGTTTTTAATTGTTCAAATTTAGTTATCGTTATTGATCGTAGTTATCGTTATTGACTACAAAGAAAATCTTCAAATAAAAAGTAAGAGTATTTCCAGTCTCATTCTTGATTACCTCTTTTTTTCCTTCGTCGTTGAGGGCTCGTGGAATGGGAATGGGAATGATGGGCCCAAGGAATGGGGAATGGTCATGACGAGAATGGGAATAGGGAGAGGGGGAAGCAAAGAATGGAACCTCAATGTTGGCCGATGTTTTATGGTATTTACCTGCTGCACTTTGCTGAGTGCCTGCTGCAATTTCTAATCGAAACGAAACCTTCTACCCTAATAATGGCCTCGGGGCCCTTGGCGCCCTTTGTTAGCTGAAAAATCGGAGTCTCTCGCGTCGTCGGAGATAATCGCTGTTTTAGAGGGAGAACACAGCTCCACAGCTCCATTGCTCCACTGCTTAGCCGGCTCCTCTGACTCCTCTAGTTCCAACTCTCCCTGCCACATGCAACATGCTGCAGTATGTATCGTCGTATTTCGCACTCTGTTCGCCTGATTGGAATTGTTCCGTTAAAATCTGTGCAGAGGCCGCAAAATGTTGCACAAACATACACGGGGAGAGAGCAACATAAAAAGGGCCAAAAGGCACACAAGCAGTTGTCCCGCTCCCACTCACGCTCTGTATGTGCTAAGCCCTTTTGCCCTTCGCTCCCGCCGGATGCAACACAACACTCTGTATATGTTGCCCTCTCGCTCTGGCTTAGAATTGCTGTCGTTCGCTTGGAATGACATGCTATATGGCAATGGAAGGGGTGGATTGGTTGGTTGGTTGCTTTTGCTGTTGCTTCTGGAATGCCTGCCTGGAATTGCTGCTCGCCTGATCCCGGACACCATCGAAATTTCACATGTAATTCCCACGGCCTGAATTTTCCCACACAACCAGCAGCGAAGAAGAAGAAGAGGAAGAGGCTGCGAGAATTTCAGGCAAAGAGACAGCCGGAGAATCGCTCACACACACACACATCGTCGTTGTTCCTTTTTTTATTTCTTATTTTTATATTGTTGCATCGAATCTGCTCCCAGGGTCGATGCACTGGAAGAGATATTATATTCCAGGGAATATTTTAACCTTTTCGTTATTGGTAACTAAAATGTAAAACCTTAAAAAAGAAGATTAATATAAATTTAAAAATAAATTTATAATAAAAACCCTAAATTTTGTTTATTAATATAAAACAAATATAATTTTCAGTGCTTTGTTCTTCCGTTCCTCCAGCTCTGATGGTCGTTTTGTTTATGCTGCTGCCCCTTCCCTGGCTTGGCTCCATAGCTCCCAGACTGGTCCTGGTCATGGTCCCTGTCTAACCTTCTCGGGTTAACATCTTCTTCATCTGCCTCACTGGATGTCGTGTCCGTCGTTCCCGGCATCGAATTCCTTTTGGTGTCCACGTCTGGCTTCTTTAACCTCTGCTTACTAAGGCTTCCTCTGCATCTCCATGACGGTGGATTTGTTTTTATTAAAAACTAGGAAAAAAAAGAGGTACTTGGTTAAAAAATAATCATTTTTACTCTACAAATTCTTAAAACCTTATTAATGCTGAAAAGATCTTGCAAAAAGAGGCGACATCAAGCGGTACATGAAATTACCAATAACCGAAATAATAGTTGTGGTCATATCCAGACTATAATGCAAGGGAACCAAGAGATACTCAAATCCCTGAAGAGGATTGGTTCTCAGTGAGTTCATCTTTTGTACCGGAACGA
Organism: Drosophila truncata; assembly: GCA_008042515.1. Classification (NCBI taxonomy): domain Eukaryota; kingdom Metazoa; phylum Arthropoda; class Insecta; order Diptera; family Drosophilidae; genus Drosophila; species Drosophila truncata. Next base: position 9,369 of record VNJQ01003713.1, on the reverse strand, counting down.
TGGGCATGGTGGGGAGAGCTTAGGAATCAGAGAAACTAAAAGAATATTACAAATTTGGAAATATCTTAGTTGCATTAATCTTAAACTTTAAAATTTCAATGACAATTTCAGAGTGAATGAGACTGAATGATAAAGAAAGGTCTACATAGAATGATAATAATAATAATAGAATGATACAAATAATTCCTCTAACTAAAATTAATGGAAATGTAATTTTTTTTAACAAAATGAGTTTTTTAGTTCGATTTAAAAATTTTTTAATTTAATTTTAAGTATAATACTTACAAAAAAATTAAAATTTTCTCAGAAACTTTAAATTATGATCCCATAAAATCCCCTTTCCCACTGTGCATCACCAAAAGCGGCCTTGGGGAGCTCCAAGGAATGTCTAAGCAATTGCTCCAGACAACTGGAGCCACTTCCTTTGCCTGATGCTCCTCTCCTGCCCCTGCCCCGTGGCCTTGGGGGGAGACAAGGCTTCTTCTAATGGTCGGTGTCGGTCGTCGGTTGCTCCACGAATGTCGTGCCTCAACTTCCCTGTCCCCGTCTCCGCATCCCTCAGTCTACCGACTTCAAGTTGAGTTCCCATCCCGGGTACCGTCCGATAATGTGGCATTGACTTCTTGGCAGCAGCCCAGCTATTCCAGTTATGTGTGCCACACTTCTTGGGATATGCAGACTATATGCTCCTGCTCCGGCTTCTGCTGCACTCCTGGTTCATCAATATGTTCAAGGATTTTTTCACGCTTCCAGGCATTGCAGATATGACGTATGAGAGTGATTAAATGGGGTCATTTTCTGGAGGTTCCAACAAGATAAAGGAAATCAAAATATGAAAAAAGCTTTTTGAGGATTGGCTTTATCCTATTTAATAAAAACTGCAGAATTCTGGATAATTTGTTTTAATTTAATGTTACTAACTCTTTAAATTAATTAAACATAAACTTTATTTTATATTAAAAGCATTATAAAATGCTTAATATTTAATAATTATTAAGAATTTCTTGTAATCAAAGTTTATATATCGACAGCGATATCTATATTATCGATTTTCAATAAAAACCTCATGAATACCATATATTTGATAGTTTTAACTCTTTCCGCCACTCAATTCAAATCGTTGTATCCCCCACCAACACTCAAAAGTTTTCCCGCTCAAAGAGGCATCTCGAAAAGCGACTCCATTGAAGAGCTTGCAGCAAATTCAACTCAACCTGCTGTCATTCCTCGCCGCCTGTTCTTTAGAGTCCATGAATCGAAACTGTGTTGCTCAAGTTATTCTCCTAAAATTTCGATTTCGTTTTCGCATTTTACTATGATCGAAAAATAAACTAAATAAACTAAGTTCTATTTCTTAAAAAACTCCTAACTTACCACTTGCGCGCGCTTAAATCAAACCTGTTATCGATTATTCTCACGCCTATCGGTGTATCGATAGCTCTGCTCTCGTTGCAAGACAGCCCTGTTTTTGGATCAGCTGGCTTTGTGCTGCTGCTAAATTTTTGGCAGAATTCAGAATTTCAGAAGGGCTTTGTTTCAAGGAATTTCCCGACTCTTCGATTAGCCCCTGGACACAAGGAGCAGCCTGGACGGACACTCAAGGATCCAGGACCTACATATATAGCCAAGCCTAGCCGCGTTCGTGGGTAAAATGCTGCCGAGTCCGCTGGCGTTGCGAAATTGTGCAGTGGCGACGGCGACAAAAACAACAAAGAAGCGACGCGCCTTGACAAGAGAAGGAGAGGCAACGACAAATAGCGAAATAATCAATTAAAATTGTAACTGGAGTCACGGTTTCCGCCCGAAGAACACAGTAGTAAAGGATTCCTTTGGTATCCAGACAGCCGTCGAGGACGAAACCAAAAGTTGCCTGAACAGCTGCACCAGCTGTGCGTGGGCAGAGGCGGCAGCGACAGCGGCAGCGCAGCTTTTGGCAGCAGCAGACGAAACCCAAAAACAAGACAAGACAAGACAAGCAACAACAAGAACAACACCACAGAAAACGATGGAAATGCGAGAGGTTTTGAGTCGCGAGGGGCGAGAGGCTAAGAATCTGCTCGTCTACCAGTTCTGCGATGAGACAACAACCAGCACGAGTGGTGGCGAGGGAGGAGCAGCAGCAGCAGCAGCCGGAACTCTGGCTGGAGCTGGAAGCGGAGGCGTACTCTTGAACGGTGACTGTAAGTACTTGAGGAGTTTTAAGGAGGTTATGGTGGCTATCAAGTGGGTTTTTAAGGGTAATTTTAATATATTTAATATTTTGAAAGACCTTTTCTTGGTTTATAAACCCCAAACAAATTTTTTAACTAACTTACGACCGTACTTTAAGGTTTATGTAGCCTGCGGTGGCCTTATTTATCAGTTTAAGTCAATTGCTACCCTATAAAGACCATCAAACCATAAACTTTTTATTCTCATAGATAAATATAGCCTTTAAAAACACTATTTTAGCTTTATTCCTACATTAAAATGACTTATTCGCTTATAACTTATTTTATAACTAACTTATGTCTTTAATTTAAGGTTTATGTAGCCTACGGTGGCTTTATTTATCAGTTTTACTAATTTCTACTCTTTAGAGATCATAAAACTATAAACTTTCATTGATAATAGATAAATATAGCCTTTCGAACACTATTTTAGCATTATTCCTGGTATAAAATGATAGATAAACACTTTAGAAACCTTAAAAAGCCTACCATTAGCTCCTAAACTAATAATAAAACAAGTTTAAGCATTATTCCTACTTTAAAATGATTAAAACATCCTTAAGAAACCTTTAAAGCCTACCATAAGCTCCTAAACTAATCCCAAAACAAGTTACAAGTACCATAAGTCGGTTAGTTCGACTATTTCCTAAATAATTCCCTTTAATTTACATATTTTAATACACTCCAGGTTATCGCAAACCACCCATGGCACCGCCCAAGTCGCCCACTCCCAAAAACTGCCAGTCGCCCACCACCACTTCGCCGCGACTGAAATCCTCAACGAGTGCTACAGCTGCTGGCGGAGGCAGTGGGCCACGCGTGCGCAGTGCCTCCACAGGCCGCGACAAGAAGTCCGAGCTGCAGGCCAGATACTGGGCTCTGCTTTTTGGCAATCTACAGAGAGCTGTGAACGAGATTTACCAGACGGTTGAGTGCTACGAGAACATTTCCAGCTGCCAGGAGGCCATACTTGTGCTGGAGAACTATGTGCGTGACTTTAAGGCGCTGAGCGAATGGTTCAAAGTTTCCTGGGACTACGAATCCCGTCCGCTGCAGCAGCGACCCCAGAGCCTGGCCTGGGAGGTGCGCAAGAGCAATCCCACGCCCCGAGTGCGTACCAAAAGCCTCTGCAGTCCCAATAATTCCGGAAAATCCAGTCCAGCCTTGGTGCTTGCTGGCTCTCAGTCGGGCAAGACTTCACCAGCCTACGAAACGGGTCTGATCTCGCCTATGAAACTGCTCCGAGCCTACGATCAAGTGCCAAAGGGAGCCATGCGTCTAAATGTCCGTGAATTGTTTGCTGCCAGCAAGAGAGCTACCCAAGGTTCCTCACAGTCCGATAATATGGAGAGCCCGTTGGATTTGAGCGGCGATAAGTCTACATATGTGCAGCTAAACACACAGTATTCACAAACGGATCTGGAGGATCCACATCTTACCCTGGCGGATGTGCGGGAGAAGATGCGTAGAGAGGCAGAGGAAAGAGAGGCCAGGATCCAGGAGCAGACATTAAGCATCATTCCAGTAGCAGAATTTACAGAGGAAATGCCAGACAAACCAAAGGAAATCCCGCCAGAAGGGGAGACTTGCTTAGTAGAAGAACACCTGCCTGAGCCCTCGGCTTTGGATATGACAGTAGCCTCGCTGGAAACCATGGAGAATGCTTTGCTTCACCAACAGGCTAACAAAGACCCTACGCCCCCGAGCACACTGTTAAAGCCTCCGGGAGAGAAGCCACAACCTCTGATGGCCATCTCAGGAAATGCGCCTATGCAAAATAGTCCTTTAAAGTACTCCAGTGTGCTAAATCGTCCTGTGAAGAAAGCGGTAGCTGCAGGTACTCTAAAGACAGCCACAGGACCAGGTGGAGCCGCAACAGCGCCCGCAAAGCCAGGACAACTAAAGACAACTCCTCCTGTAAACGGTTTACGACGCTCCACAAAGCCACCAGCAACTGCTGGCAAAGTTTTCGGGAAACCCGGCTCACAGGCACCTCCTTCAAGGCCCTCCAGCAAAACCGAGTGCTATGGCCCGCCCAATAATGTGGCCTCTCGTCTGTCGGCACGCTCCCGAACCATGCTGGAAATGAATGGCAGTGGCGCCAGCAAAGCTCTGCCCAAGAGAACTGCTACCTCGTCTTTTCTGAGCACGTCACGTATACGTAGAGCAGGCTCATCGAGGCTCAGTTCGCGCGAGGACATGGGCAGTTCCACTTCTACTCTAAAAGCCAGCAATGAGCAGCTATCGAACTCAAGGAACACCCTGAAGACCGACGACCAACAACATTCCGAGGCGAAGAAGCAACTTCAACTGCCCACAGATGCCAACGATGGTTGGTTGACGGTGAAGAATCGTCGCAGAAGCAGCATGCATTGGGCTAACAGGTTCAACCAGCCGACAGGATACGCCAGTTTGCCAACATTAGCCCTGCTCAACGAGCAGCAGCGGGAGAAGGAGAAGGAGATGGAGCAGGAGGAGGAGCTAACCAAGGAGAAAGAGAAGGAGCAGGAGTTAACAAAGGAGAAGCAGAAGGGAGGAGATTCAAGCGCCAGCAAAACCAAAACAGCTGCAGGAGAGGCTGCTAAGCCTAAAGCCAAGCCCACAACAGTGGCACGGCCAGAAATCAAGAATGCCAAGGCCAAGGTGAACTCGTTTCCCGCCCAGAGAAGCTCGGCGGGTCAGGTGAGGAAGCCGGAGAAACAGGACAAGCCAGAGAAGACAGATAAGCCCGAAAAGAAGCCAGTAACGCCATCAGCAACACCTCGAAACAATGGCAATAATAGTTCCTTAGGACGAACTTCCATAATCAAAAGACAAAAGTCGGATTTAACAGGACTAAAGATGACTTCCTTGCACAAAGAGTACATGCGAAGCGAGAAGAATGCCTTGAGGAAGCTGCAGCAAAAGGAGCTAAGCAATAACCACAAGCAGAGCCACAACAGCAGCTCATCTTCCGCAGAAACTGTGGTGGAATGTGAGTAATCCTTAAAAAATTAACTTAAAATCATAATTAACCTATTTTCCCCCCTCACAGCTAGCAACGAGGACCACAACAAGATCGACATCAAGATCCAGACCAACTGTGAGTTCTCCAAGACCATTGGCGAGCTCTACGAAAGCATTGCCCACTGCAAGCTACCAAATGGCAGTCTCAACAAGCCCAATGCCTCTTCCTCTCTTCTGAGTGCCTGCGATGAGAATGAAGAGCAAATTGCCGACGATAATGAAGAAGAGCGCAACGAAAGGATCCTGGTTGAGGTTCAGGAATCTTTGGAACGGCAAATTCGTGAGCTGGAGCAAACGGAAATCGATGTGGACACGGAAACGGATGAAACCGATTGTGAAGTTCAGCTGGAGGAGCAAGAGCTGGGCGCCGGTGGTGATGATTCCGCTGTGTTTGTGACCATGAGCGACGATGAGAATGCCAGCCTAGAGCTGAGATATCAGGCCTTATTATCGGACATGTCGTGGAATGAAAGGGCCGAGGCTTTGGCCACGCTGCAAGCCTATGTGGCCAGGCATCCGGGCAGAGCGCAGGAACTTCATCAGAAACTATCTTCGCCCTCGCGACGTCGCTCTCTGCAGGAAACTCTGAAGAAATACCAAGCCAAACAGGCAAGGGCCCAGCAAAAAAGAAATCTCCTTCAACAAGAGAAAGCTGCAAAGCTCCAACAACTCTTTGCACGCGTCGAAGATGTCAAGGCAGCCAAGAAGCAACTCATCGAAGACAAACGCCAGAAGATGCAGGGAAGACTCCAAAGGGCAGCGGAGAATCGAGAGCAGTATCTCCGACAAATCATTGAAAAGGCCCACGATGAGGAGAAGAAATTGAAGGAAATCAACTTTATCAAGAACATTGAAGCGCAAAATAAGCGTTTGGATCTTCTGGAATCCTCCAAAGAGACCGAGGGCAGGCTGCAGGATCTCGAGCAAGAGCGACAGAAGAGAGTTGAAGAAAAGCTGGCCAAAGAGGCTGCCGTGGAGAGACGTCGGCAAGCCCTAGAAAAAGAACGCCTTTTAAAGCTGGAGAAAATGAACGAGACTCGGCTGGAGAAGGAGCAAAGAATTGGCAAGATGCAGGAGCAAAAGGAGAAGCAGCGTCAGGCTTTGGCCCGGGAAAAGGCCAGGGATCGGGAGGAACGCCTGCTGGCCCTGCAAGTCCAACAGCAGCAGAGCGCCGAGGAGCTGCAGCGCAAGATTCTGCAAAAGCAATTGGAATCCGCTCGCCGGCACGAAGAGAACATCGAGCACATACGCCAGCGAGCTCTGGAGCTGACCATGCCCACCCGGCAGGCGGATGAGGGTCGTGGCGATCAGGATGACGGCGATGCGGAAGATGGCGTGAATGGGAATGGCACAAGCACCACGAACGAAGACTGCGATATTTCCTCTACGCTCTCGGATGTGGGGGGAATCCCTGGTCATTCGAGGAGCTACAAAAAGAAGATGAAAAAGCTGAAGCAGCGCATGAGTCAGTGGTGAGTGAACTTTACCTTTTTTAATGACGGATATTAAATTAATTATTGTTTTAATTTTTAATTGATTTCTTTGTTAATTCGCAAGTATTGAATTTCCACTGAAAATCGTTAAAAACTTTATTGTCTGCTGGGGTTTTTTTTAATCAGATATTTAACATATCAAAATAAGGTCTTCCTTGAAATGTAATCCCATTTTTTATTGCGTCTAGACAGTTTTACCTAAATCTATTTAATTAATTTATTTATTCGATCGTCAAAATAGGGGTTTTTCGTTTGTAAAAAGATTTTTACAGATTTATGTTGTATTAAAACATTAAGGTGGTTGGTTTTTTTAAATTTCGACAAATATAATTGAATATATCGAAATTTTAAAGAAATAAAATTGTATTTATAGAAATTTTAAGTATCGAAATTGTATTTATCGAAATTTTAAATATGGAAATTGTATTTATCGAAATTTTAAATATCGAAATTGTATTTATCGAAATTTTAAACATCGAACCATTTTTATTTATTATACTTTTTCTTATAATAATCATATTTAATTTTTTTTTTCTAGCGCCGCCGAGTATTTGGAGTCCATTGAGCCCTTACCACCCTATGTAAAGCGTGATAGTACTGTGCCCAAGTTCCTAAATCTGGTGGTTAAAGGTGGCGGTGCTCAGGGATTGGAAAGGGCATTGGGCAACCTCCTGCGTGTGATACCCAAGGCTCAGGCCTATGACTTCCAGGCCTTCCTTTGCATGGATGGCTTGGGCATAGTGGCAAATCATGTGATAAGCAAGGGACTCCAAGAGAACACCGATGTCTCAAGAAAGTAGGGTTTTTTAAACAATTTTAAATTTATGAAAATTTACTTATTTAATTAAATAATTTACAGATCCGTTCACCTGGCTGTTCATGTGTATAGGAATGCCTGCTCGGTGTGTCCTCAGATTGCTCGTCATGCTCTGCTGGGCAATTCCATAACCGTTATGTTCGATGCCATCACCAAGAGTTTTCAGGTAAGTTTTAAACAACAAAAAAATCCTCTAGAACTTTTGAAGAACTTTTTTGGCCAGCCAAAAAAACGGCTTTCACAATAAAAGTGTCGCCAGGCAGACGTCGGGGGTTTGGGCTTAGAGCAGCGAGTTGGCAACTGGCTATATTCTATAGATATATTCCCCAGGCCACGTCGGATGTGTCGCCTATACAGTATAAATTCGTACTTGGCTCGCCTTATAGTCCTGCCCTGGCAGCCACTTAACACTTGGCCGCGTTTATGTCTCTGTCTGTCTGTAAACCTAAGGAGAATTCAGTCAAGAAGGGTTATAAGGAATTTTTAAAGTCCTTTTTGATATTATTAGTTTATTATTTCAATAATTTCTACAAAGTTGTATAGAAAATGATGACTAGGAATAAAGATTTATTAATACGGTTTTGATATTTGACTCTAAAATCGTTATATGACATTAAAAAGTGCGAAAAATCGATATTAAATAAATTAAAAATGATCTTTTTAGATTTTCGATAATAATAATATCGATAATACAGATATGTAATTATTGATATTGATGATTCGATACTATTCGATTATTTTTTTAAAATAATATCTAAAAGAAATTACAGTCAGAGCATTTACAAATCGGCTTCTGTGGATAATTTTTTGTCCCTGTGTTTAAAGTTTATGTTTCGCGGTCCGACTTTTGTTTTTGCTCGTTGGGCCATTGTTTATTTGCCATTTCTTTGACGCTTTTATTTGGCGCTGCTGCCTTTTGTTTGTTTGGCATTTTTATTTGAATTTTATTTACTGGCCTCGTGCGCTCTCGCCTATCAATTTTTAAGCACTAGGTCGTAGAGCCCAAGACCCATCCCCACTTTTTTCCCTTTTGCTGGGCAATTTCAGTCAGCGGGTAAAATGTTTATATATTTTGCGGCTGTTGTTAAATCAATCGTTAAATCGCATAAAAAGCCACTCACTCGCACACCCAATAAATGTTTCTTCTTACCGTTCATCTTTTTTATACCCTTGCAGGGTATTATAGTTTCAGTCAGAAGTTTGCAACGCAGTGAAGGAGACATCTCCGACCCTATAAAGTATATATATTCTTGATCAGCATCAACAGCCGAGTCGATCTAGCCATGTCCGTCTGTCGGTCTGTCCGTCTGTCTGTCTGTCTGTCTGTCTGTCTGTCTGTCCGTTTCTACGCAAACTAGTCCCTCAGTTTTAAAGCTATCTGAATGAAACTTTGCAGTTAGTCTTCTATATACTCTCACTCGTAAATATGTCGGAACGGGCCGGATCGGACGACTATATCATATAGCTGCCATAGGAACGATCGGTAAAATTTTCGAAAAAAAATTATAACTTTGTTAGTTTTCAACAAAATTCCACCAAATTTGATATTTGGCCGTCAATTATTAATCTAGAATTTCGGTTTTAATTTCATGAAAATCGGACGACTATATCCTATAGCTGCCATAGGAACAATCAGGAAAATAATAGATAAAATCATAACTTCGCTGTTTCTCAACATATTTTCATCAAATTTGAAATTTGGCCACTTAATATATTTTGAGAATCTTAGTTTTAATTTCATGAAAATCAGACGACTATATCCTATAGCTGCCAATCAGGGTAATAATAAAAAATTCGTAGTTTCGCTTTTTCTCAAAATATTTTAATCAAATTTGGGATTTGA
>VNJQ01003712.1:0-18311 GCA_008042515.1 Drosophila truncata | reverse complement strand
TTCATGAAAATCGGACGACTATATCCTATAGCTGCCATAGGAACAATCAGGAAAATAATAGATAAAATCATAACTTCGCTGTTTCTCAACATATTTTCATCAAATTTGAAATTTGGCCACTTAATATATTTTGAGAATCTTAGTTTTAATTTCATGAAAATCAGACGACTATATCCTATAGCTGCCAATCAGGGTAATAATAAAAAATTCGTAGTTTCGCTTTTTCTCAAAATATTTTAATCAAATTTGGGATTTGAACACTTATTATTATTTCAGAATTTCGATTTTAATTGTATAGTTCAATTGCAATCTGCAAGGGTATATAAACTTCGGCAAGCCGAAGTTAGCTTCCTTTCTTGTTTTTGTTTCAGTTTCGGTTTCGGTTTCGCCTGCAAAGCCGGAGATGGAGCTGGAAGTGCAGATGATGATGGAGCAGGAGCAGGAGCAGGAGATGAAACTGGAAGTGGAGCTGCGCCATAGGACCAACCTGTTGTCTGGCCTGCGTTCGTTCGCGTGTTGTAATTGCGGACGCCGTCTGCCAGCATCTGTTTTTGGGGCCGTTTATCGATGGTCGATGCTCCGCTTGTCCCTTATACAGTCGAAAAAAATGAGTGCCTTCCTTATCATATCATAAATCCTGAATATAATAATGGTCTAGTTATAACAAAATCTTCAAATATTCCTTAGAACTCCAAACAATTTAATTAGTGATTTTAGGAATAAAAAAGAAGCTTGAAAAAGACTCGTTTTATGACTAGAAATATTTAAATTTATGTTCATCAGCACAAATTAATTTTAAAATATTTTTAAAGTCTTCTAAGAGTTCCAAAATATTTATTTACTGCATTTCTAAATCAATGAAAGGCAGGATAGGGCTTAGAAAAACCAATAGACATCTCTTGGAATAGTTTGTAAAGGTAGAAATATTTATATATTATATATTTTGCAGATTTTTAGCTGTGCTTGTCTTAAATTTCCCCCCACCCTTGCCATTCCATTCGTATTTCCTCCTCCGGCTCCGTGTACCTCATAACCGCAGTGTCAATAATCGACAGCTGCCTCGCTTCAATATCCATCGGTCTTTATTTTTTTTTTTGTGGGGCAGGAGCGGCGACCCCCTTTTACATAACTTCGCAGCTGCCCCGAAACTCGGTTCAGTTTCGTTTTCGGTTTCGGCTTCCTCCCGGAGCGTTTTTCGGAGCTTGGCTGGGTCGAGTGCAGCTTTCAATTAGCCGCCTGCTCCTTGTAATGAATGCCGACAGAGCGGCGGCCCTAAAGGCCTCCACCTCTGCCACCCCTTCCTCCTCCTTAGCCAAAGTGACGACTTGTCGAGAGAGAAAGAGCGAGAGCGAGAGAAGAGAGGCTGAGCGGGATTCGGGAGGGGAGCACGTGCCACAAGCGGCAAAAGGGGAGGCTTAAGCTGCAGGAGCAATTTACCAGAGATTGACAGCATAATCCATCAATGGCAGTGCCCCCAGCCAAGGAGCGAAGTGGTTCTCGCAACTCTGTGTGTGTGAGTTGTTAAGCCCCCCAAAAAGCTGGCACAGACCAACAACAGGTGTAGCTTTTTATTTGGGGAATATGCCAAGGCAATTGATGGAGTAATTGAAGGGATTACAAACATGCAGCACTTCGCGGAGTGCAGAGAAGAGTTGGAAATGGAATAAAAATAAAAATTTTAGATATAAAAGTGCCATCCCATCTAAAAGTACCCAGAATATATATATTAAAACTGGCTTTTTCAAGTTAATATCCCCTGTTAAGGGTTCATATCCTTTCTTTTCTCTGAAACTCGAAATATTTTCAGTGAAATGCCAAGAAAAACAAACACACATTCAACCCTTTACTCTAACAATCCAATATAATCATAATTAGAACCCGAAACCCATTAAACCCTGACCCTAGCACCCTCCCTAAGCAATCTCCACTCGAGTGAGACACTTCCCTTTCTTTCCCTCTTTTTTCACCAAATATTTTCGAATGCAATGTTTGTCCAAATCCGTAATTAAAGCGCTGGAAGTGGGTGAGCTGGGAAAGCTGAGATCCCTGCACTTGGTGGGCAAACAAGGTCAGCGGTCACCGAGGGAAGCCCCCGTCGTGGTAGTCAGGGGTTGGCACTCGTCTGAGTATCCATTTCCTCTACTGGTCACGGAAGGAGTCGCTAAGTCACTTCACGCCGGCCGTGCAAATTAAAACGGAATTACAGAGCTGACTGGAGTTCCACTGGGCAAATATATCCCAGCTGAGGGATTGGATTTCAGCGGTGACACGAGTGCAGACGGGTCGCAGACACCCGCCAGACGACACCTCTCTGTTCTCTCTCTCTGCCTCGAAAGGGTGGAGGCCACACAAGTGCATACCATTCCCCACGGGCTAAGAAGCTCTGGAGTTGTGGAGTTCTGGAGCTCAGAAGCCCAGAAGCCCAGGAGCTCAGGCCTTGGCTTCCGCTTAATAATATTTCAAATTGGACCAAGTTCTGGCCAGAGGAACAGCAGCAGTTCTCCAACTCTCCAACTGAAATGCAATAAAAAAAAAGATGTGCAAGTTCTTTCGCTCCTCATCCAGAGCGAAAACTTTTGTAATAAAATGTTCATTAGTGCTGGAAGCAGCTCCCGCTGAGTTGTAGCCCAGTCCTAATGCCGAGCCCTCTGCTCCTCTGCCATGTGTGTGCCTCTGCGGCTGCCGATGAATTGCAGTTTTAATGTGTTGCCAGCACTTTAACTAACTGGGAATCTGAGTTTCAGTTGCGGGGGAAAAAAAATATATCGCCAGATTGCAAAGTTTTGGAGGATGAGCTCGGAGTTTGGGCTGCGACTGTGGTCCAACTTTTGCCGCGTAATTAAAACCAAAGCATTGCCAAAGTGGACAAGCGCCCTTTAAACTGATTAGCGCCGCGAGTTTCGCGAGTGGTCAAGGGTTCCAGGATTGCGGCGGAAGCAGAAAGAAGTAGGGGGGGTTCAACCCCAAATGTGGTTTTATTTTCCACTCTTTTCTTTCTTTTTTTTGCGTTGCGGCGCTTGCCAATTTCCCCATGATGGGGGGCAGCTGCTGATGCCGCTGAGTACTCAAATTAAATCCAAATGGGATGCAGTTCAAGTGTGGACATAGCAAGATTCATATGAAGAGTTTAAATGGGATAACTTTTTGCCAACAATTTTGCTGATCCCATCCCAATTAATTTTAATAGATCAGAACGGGGGGATTCTTAATAAAGTTAACTTCACACATTTTAAACACTCGAAATTGTATGAACTTACGACTGAACATTGGGGGGAAAAATCATAGAAGGAATAAGGTGTTTAACGTCAGAGGATCTTGGGAAAGATCCTATATCCTACTCATCTTACTCATTATATGGTCTTTAACAAAACTTACTTATTTCCTAAACCAAGGTCTATATTTCTTTCCATAAATTTTTGAGTTATATGCTTTTGTACCCATCATATTTTGCTATTGACTCAAGACCACTTTCCCAGCCTTTGTAATCTGGTTTTCTTATTTCTTCTCCGAGGAGCTGCGTCTCTCTATTTATTTATTTATTCATTCCGATGACTTACTCCGCCGAGTCAGAGCCAATTTGGATTTTTTGTAGCCTTCTTTTGTCTCAGCTGCAACTCTGTTTGCACTGCTCCTTTTGGCAGTGTCGACATCTCCTGGGAACCGTTCCAAAAATGCCTCGCCATACATACAAATGTCCTTTTTAACCCGCATTGGGTTTTAGTGCTGCTCCTGCTGCTGCATTGACCGCAGGCCCTGGCCTCGTTCGGGATTAGGATGCACAATAATTTCAACAATTACTACTTGAATGCAATGTTTATGTTCAATTATCGCTCCCAGCAGCACTGGACCTTGCAGTAGTTGTAGTTGTGGGAGTCCCTTTGGGTCGGTCGTTCGTTGCAGTTCATTGATTGACATTTTTACTATGCATATTCGCTGGTCCGCTTCCTTCCTTCCGTTTCGTACCATTTCTGGACAACAATAACAATAAATTTCCAATTTGTCTTTGGCTTTGGCCATAATGAGACGTCCACAAAAGAGAGACCTTAATCCAATAGATAAATTTCGAGCAATGTCCTGGCCAAGGCTTGCTTCAAGTCCCACGCCAGTCGCTCCTCCTCTGGCTGTGGCTGTGACTGTGGCCGACAGTCTCATTACTCGTCCATTATTATTGGCCTTCGCTTCGTTCTCAATCAATTTTTCAATTTCATTCCCATTGCCGCCAACAACTTCTGTTTCCTCTTTCTTTTTTATCTTTATTTTTATTCTATAACAAATTTGCATTTCCTTGGAGCTATCTTGTCACACTTTTGAGTCCTTCTGGCAGTTCTCTTATTGTTTGCTTTAAGGAAATGTTAATTTGTTTAAGGAGTTTTGTTGGCTTTTCAACTTGATTTCTTGTTCTCGTTTTTATGTTTTATTTTTAATATTTCCCATAGACAATTCCCTTGCTATCCTTAAATTTTAAAAGAAAAATAAAAAAAAAACACAGAAATAACCAAAGGACTTATGGGAGTGAGTCCTTGTGTGAATTACCCTAAAGATTTCTACTCTGTCTGTCTCTGCTTTCTAAGAAGCTGCTTGAAAGACGCGCCCCTGGATGATTATTAGTCGGCGGGATCCTTGGACAGGATCCAGGAAAACCACTGTTAGCACCCAGACAGGGGAAAAACGCACACACATCGCGAAACATTTGGCGGAACTTGCGGAAACAAGTCGCGAAACAAAATAAAACTCTGGGAAAGGACACCTTGCTGTGTGTGGGAAGCAAGTGCGCGGAAATTCCTGATTCCAGCAGCAACTCTCGCATATGTTGAGCACATGTTGGAGGAAATTCCCGGGCCCGGGCCGCGGGCCAGGAATCAACGTCCTGCGTGGGAAAAGCCCGTGCCCGCGCCAACGCCCTCGCCCTCGCGGCCCACAGCGAGTTACCTGTGTTTAAGCGGCTGACCTTGCCCTGGCTAAGAGAGAAAGAGAGGAGAGGGATAAGACAAGGAGGCTGAGGACCAGTACTTGGGGTTCCCCTTGGAGAGATGCGATGCTATGCGTGTCTGGCACAATGGAAAGCCAGCGATGTATGGATGGATGGCTGGAGAACAGACACCACAACCTGAGGGAACGTGGGAAAAAAGGATTTACGACGAAGATGAAGTTGATGACGTGCCTGGTCATGGCCATGTAACTAACTGTGTTTGCTGTTAGCTGTTTGTGTGTCCCCGCATCCGTATCCGTATCTGTAGCTGTAGCTGTATCTGTATCTGTGCCTGCTTACCTGTTGCACGCACATGTTAAAAAGTCATCATAAATCTCGGCCGAGAAGGAGGACAGACTTTTTCTTTTCACTTTTCATGCGGGAGTTCTCTCCTCTCACCTGAGAACTTCCCTCAGGATGACTGTGTGTTATGCTATCTATCGGATCTGTGTAAATTCCCAGCTTATCATGCAAAACACGTAACGCAAGCCTGATCCTTTGGCCAGGAAGCATCATCATCGAATGCTACTCCTTTTGTGCAACATGCCTTGGTCGTGACCTTTCCCGCGAACTCCTCTCTAGGCTCTTCGCCTAATAATTTGTATAAATATTTATTTTTGCTACCGATTTCAATCTCTGTGGAAAGGTGTGAAATTCAAAACCTCCTCACCGTGATCTCTTCTGATTCTCTTACCGGGAATTATGGAGAATTAGACGGGGTTTCGGTTGGTATTGAATTCGAGAGTCTCGGGGACATGTTCTGCATTATCGATTTGCATTTCGGTTCACCTGACACTGCGGCACGTTCCAGAAACCCCAAAATCGAAGGCTTCTTCGAATAAAATGGGCAACCAGTCGGAAATTAATGTTTTAACAAATAAATCCCTTAATTGTTAGAATCACGAAGAAAGAAAAGAAAATAAGTTTCTATTTAATTTGTGGGACTGCTTTAATAATTATGTAATTAAATCAGTCAGCAAAGTGAGATTTCTAAACAAAAAAAGGGTTTACAAATTAAAAGAATGGAACCAAAAAAACAGCTGTTTTTATCAATGAGAACTATTTCACCAACAGTTAAGCTAAAAAACAAAAGACTTCAACAATTCTCTTTGAAGTTTAATCATTTATTGCTATATTTAGCTAACGTTTAATGGCTAAAATTAAACAAAGCATTGGCGATCAAGTTGCAGGGTTTAAATAATTCAAAAAATCTATTTAGAAAATTTTCTTAATTTAGTATATCATAATTATATAATATTCTGTAGCCCCAATTTACGGATATCAATTTATTTCCCTCTTTTACCCCTTATTTTTATTCATTTTATTAAATTTCCCTAAAACCTATGATTAAATTTCGCAATATTAGGCAATACATAAAATTCATTTCTTCGTAAGAATCCAAGGGAAAATTAATGTGTATCTTAAGCGATATACTGTATATAAGTATATAAGAAATTCGTATCAATCTGATTGAATTTCGCCACATTGTGCAAGTCATAAGTGGAATCAGTTTCTACCGACGAATCTGAATTCTATAAATAAGATTCGAGTCTATTAATAACCAAACACCCTCTCTGGTAATAACCTTGCTGGAATTTCGCCACATTCCCAGCTTAGGTGACAAACCGACGATCGCTGAAGATCGTCAGAGACACGATGCATGCGTTAGTCAGTGGATTGGTAATACCCCGGAGAATATGAGTGACTCATTGTTTTTGTTTTTAGTGATAAATGCAATAAGTGCAATTTTGATTAAAAATAAAAAGCAGAATAAAAGCTGTTAAGCTGTCATTGAAGAGTTAACAAAGTTTTGCTTATAGAATCTAACAGGAATAAGGATCTACCTAAGATACAAGATCTAGCTAGAACTGAAAGCGAGCTCTAAAACAACTCGAACACGTTGTGTTCGTAGACGTATAAGAGTAGCAACTCGAACCTCCAACACGTTGTGTTTTCGTATAAGATATAAGAGTGCTCGAACATGCCCGCAACTCGAACTCGACTCGCCCGTATAAAAGGCACAACATGCTTATTTCTTGCCTTATTATTGTTTAAACATTCAATTCATTCATTCACTCTGGCAATAACCGTTGTTCAATGCACAGCAACCTAGTCGTCCGAGACCCGAGAGTTCGAAACAAGAAATTCAAAAAATTCAATCCGGCCGAGCGAGAAATAATCAAATTGTCGTACGCTGCGCGTTGTGTGTGAAGAGATACAAATATATCTTGAAGAAAAATATTATATCAAGAAAAGATACACCCGGATACTGTGTGTTGTGTGTGTGTGTGTGCTCGAAAATGTATTTTGCGGCAGCAAGGTCCCCAAATTGTGAGCAAAGTGGCCAAGTGAAATGGCAATAAACTGAGCCAAGAGAAACAGAAACTTATTTGGATTAAAGAAGGCATTTTTTGGATACCGGGAATACATATATCCCAGACGAGCAGAGGAAACAGCTAGCTAAAGGTAAGCCAAAGGCCCCGGCCTTAATGAGTGCAAAGAAATGGCAGCAAAAGGCATTTGCAGATTGCAAATTGCAATAGAAATTGTCACAGGCAGCACAAAAAAAAAAAAAACAAAGTGCACTTAATGAGTTTGTTCAACTCGAGCTCCCTCTCTTCCACGTTGGGGTTTTTTTAAGGGTGCGAGTGTGCGAGTACAAATGCAAATTACCCCGAGGGTCAGGTCATGTGAAACTATTCTTTGTCGGACACAAGAAAAGAAGACCGCAAATTAATTAATTATGATCCAAGTTGTTTTTGGACCCACTTTCGACACATCTTCTGCAATGCAATGCAATGCAATGAGTGTGTGTAATTTTCATGCTTGCCTGGACATTCAGTGCAGTGTCTGCAATTAAAATTAATAAATTAATTAATTAATAAGCAAGAAAGATGGAGAAGCAGCCACATAAATAGTCAAGGACTTCAGAGGCAGCTGACTAAAAGGAAGTTTCTTAAAAAGCCATAAAAGCCTTAAGGAAGCCACAAATAATGGCCATTACTTTTAGGCAGATTTTAATACAATTTTCCATTTTTAATACTAATTTTTATAAGCCCCTCTCTAAGCCCGCCTCTGCCCTGAACATACGAGTAGGAGTGAGCTTTTTTGATTTTTATTTTTTATTTTTCTGCTTTGCTGTTGTGCAAGGCAATGAAAATCAAAATCTTGGCTTTTTTTCGCCGCCTCCTCAACAATTGTTTGAGGAATTTAAGAAGATTTGTGTGCGGCGGCGGCGACTGTAATTGAATCGAATGCGATTAACATAATTTGTGAGGAAATGTCTTTCCAGCTATTTGTGCTGCCAATTTACAATAATGCCCCCCAAACACAGCCATTAGCCGATTAGTTGGCCATTAGCGAAGATGATTTCAGGGCTGAAAGTGCAGTTTATGTAATGCCAACATCGAGAGAGAGAGAGATACTTTTGTATCTTCTTCATAGTTCAGTTAGCTAATTTTAGAAGAAAAGAAAAACTTGGCCCATCAAATTTTATGGAGCCGCAGCCCAAACTGACCCAGTTTTTAGCCAGGAAGTTGCTGCAAGCAGCCAGAGATGAAGGGAAAGGAATCAGAGTCCATGTCCCACAGGCCATAAACAAAATTCCACACTCTCTTTCGGCTTTTCTTTTATTGTTCTTCCCTCCCTTCCTGCAGTTTTATGAATAATTTATGCACTTAATTGATTTTTGTTTATTGTTCGGTTCAAGTTAATTAATTACACACTTTATGCGTGTCATTCCAGAATTTCTTTCCGACGGCGCCAAGCTAAAGCAGAGTCAGAATGGAGAATCCTACAACACAGAATGTAAACGAGACCAAGGTGGAAATGGAGACAGAGAAGGAGGCGGTGACGGTGACGGTGGAGAAGGTAGACACAGACACCGCGGAGGAGCATTCCAAGGAGACCATCATTGACATTCCCTGCAACTCCAACTCCCACTCCCACTCATCGTCCTACGACACAGACTGCAGCACGGCCAGCAGCACGTGCTGCACGCGGCAGGGCGAGCACATCTACATGCAGCGGGATCCCCTGCCAGACACACACCACCACCACCATTTACCCGAGGCGGAGGATCTGGGGATACTCAAGTACGAGCATCGCAAGCACTGGCCCTGGTTCATCCTGGTGATCTCCATAATTGAGGTAAGCACACAGACATCATCCCCTTCCCAGCGTTAAATCAAAGAAGCCGCGCAAACTTTTAACCCAAAGAGCCATAAAAATGATACCGAGGGCGGAAGTTTTCCCAGAGTTTTCCTCCCATCAGCCCAGTCTGCGCCTGTTTCAGTTTCTGTTTCGTTTTCTGTTTCATTTTCTGCCATGTCTGACTCGCTGGCGCCCCCGAAAATCGATTGTAAACAAGTTGAACAACAAACACGGCAAAGGAAAATGTGGAAAATGTAAAGGAAAAACTCGCACAGCACAGCAAAAAAAAAACAACAGAAGATGCCAAAAGATATAACTAGAAATTGTCAAAACTAATACAGTTTTCTTCAACAAAAAATGAATGGCATGAAAGAAAAATAATAACTTTAGAAAACAGCATAGTTCCCATTTTCCTATATTCTCAAGTAACCACTGTAGTTGGAATTGGAAATGATATGTCCCGAGTAGAAAATGTAGCACGACGACGACGACAATCAAGTCGAACGCAGAAAATGGGCTGCCCACGGGGCGTATGAGTTTAGTTTTTGAAGCCTTGCCAAGTTGGCAGGACTCGCCCTAAGCATTTTCATAAGACTTTATTTGGGACGCAAACGCGGAGTCGGTCGCGTGCCAGACAGCAACAACATAAATCAAAGTAACTAACCCCCCAAATCCCTTCTATTCCCATTTTAGATTGCCATCTTCGCCTACGACCGCTACACAATGCCCGCCCAGAATTTCGGGCTACCCGTTCCGATTCCCTCGGATTCGGTGCTGGTCTATCGTCCAGACCGCCGGCTGCAGGTGTGGCGCTTCTTCAGCTACATGTTCCTGCACGCCAACTGGTTCCATCTGGGCTTCAACATCGTCATCCAGCTGTTCTTCGGCATTCCCCTGGAGGTAATGCACGGCACGGCCAGGATTGGTGTCATCTACATGGCCGGCGTCTTTGCTGGTTCCCTCGGCACCAGTGTCGTCGACTCGGAGGTGTTCCTGGTGGGCGCCAGTGGCGGTGTGTACGCCCTTCTGGCTGCCCATTTGGCCAACATTACGCTCAACTATGCGCACATGAAAAGCGCCTCAACGCAGCTGGGATCAGTGGTTATCTTTGGTGAGTTTCGCTGCCCTTTAACCCTTTACTTGAACTTTGAAAGAAATTCTAAGGAATCTCTTAAGCTTTTAAATAACTCAACTAACTGGACATCTTTTTTTATTATATTTACAGTGTCCTGCGATCTGGGCTATGCTCTGTACACCCAATACTTCGATGGCGGAGCCTTCGTCAAGGGTCCCCAGGTCTCGTACATTGCCCACCTGACGGGAGCTCTGGCCGGACTCACGATTGGCTTTTTGGTCCTAAAGAACTTCGGCCACCGAGAGTACGAGCAGCTTATTTGGTGGCTGGCTTTGGGAGTCTACTGCGCCTTCACCGTCTTCGCCATTGTGTTCAATCTGATCAACACGGTGACCGCCCAGCTGATGGAGGAGCAGGGCGAGGTGATAACCCAGCATCTGCTGCACGATCTGGGCGTGTCCTAAGTATCTTTGGGATCTTCGCATCAGGAGAGATCGAAAGAGATCGAAAGAGGGAGAATTTGTGGAAAAGAAAAGAAAAGTTCATTCAACGATTTAGTTCAAAACTAAATTCGAGATTCGTTTGGCTTTTGCTTTTCGGTTAGCATTACCGTTATTGTTATGGTCACAGTTTTTCAGTTCGAAAAAACAGAAGAAAGAAGCAGCAGCAACTCACAAAACATACTGAAAACACTGAGAAGGAGAATTAAAAAGAAAACAAGAACCGAAGCGCCGAAACGTGTAAACAAATGTTGTGATAGAACCAAAGACTGAATTTATTTCGCGTGTAAAAACCAAGTAAAACTCAAGAGAACCGAGGGGGGAGCAGGAAAATTCCAGAACAGATCGCCCCTCGCTATGATTTAAATTAACCGATTATCCATCGCCCGTGTCTGTTTGTTTCTTCTTAAATTATGTATTTATTTATTGGCCGCAATTAACTCTGAATGAGAATCTGCTGAATCGGAGGCGGAGGAGAGAGGAACTGTATCAACATTTTGTTTGTATAAACTCAGCATAATAATGATAAGCATAATAGTATCTGCCCTCGGACTATGTACCACTATAACTTAGGCCCCTAACAAATTGTTTTCAAATTGTAAATACTATTAAGTCGCACCACACACCCCCACACACTAGTCAGCAAAAAAAAACACCAAGTAAACCGCAGCAAAGAACCATTCATTTCACAACAATTAAGCAAATCGAATTAAATTAAACGAAAGTCACTTAAATCGAGCAAATATTTATGGTAATCCCTGTAAAAACACACACAAGAACACTCGAAAGTATTACTAATTATATTTATTTATTATTGTAGGGCAGCGCGCGAGGGTTTATTAATTTTTGTCAAGCGAAACCAACTATTTATTTATTTATTTATTTATTTAATAATTTAGTGAAATTCACACAAAAACAGAAGCACGAAAAAAACAGCAACCGCAAACTAATTCATTTGTAAAAATCAAAATAAATCCCATGAATGAAAAATAAACAAACGAAAAGCCAAAGAATGAATAAAATCAAAAACATTTCAAGAAATAAAAGAAATACAAGAAATACATTAAACACAAAACAACCAAACAGCCTTTTCATTTCAGTTTCCTTTTCAGTTTTAAAGGCCAGAGAGATTACCAAGATACTTGACATATTGGCACACAAACATAGCATATATATATATATATAGATAGCAACATGCAAATAGTGAAATATTTAAACTAAATCGCAATCGCAGAATGAAAATAGCTAATCTGGCATAAAAGCCAGCTAAGCGTAAGCCAAAATAGAATCCTTGTGGGCCGAGCAACAAGCCACCAGAGTTCCCAAGATGATGGCATATTTGATTCTCAATATTATGAAACCACAGACACAACCCCCACAAAATAGGAAACGGAAACGTTCAGCACACACAAAGAAATGGCAAAGAAATTATAGATAAATAAATAAACCGAGAAAAAATGAAAACAAAAATAAATGTCTAAATTATAAATGAAATTCTCTCGTTTTCTTAATAAATAACTGAGGGGCGGGCAACTCCCCTCAATCAATATTTGCTCCACATAAATATATGTATGTGTGAGAGCCCGCTGGAGGAGGGTTAACAGGGAAAGAACTGCAACTAAAACTTGAGGAAATTCTCTTAATTAATACCCACTCTCCCCGAGAACTCCGTTTGGGAGTTGGTTGGTTTCTTTGGGGCCCCCAAATCGATATTTGCTCTATATACAATATTAGTTCGGCATCGAAAACACCGGCATGAAATATTAACAAGGCCTAGCAGACGAAGTAGAAGAATTTCGTAATAATTCATATTGTCATTGCGCCCGCTCTCATCAATGCTCAGCAACAATCCTGCCGGATTAGCAGGACTAATAAAGTCCATGAATTTTGAAATAAGCATTCCGCTTGAAGGATTTTGCGTCGCATCTAAAATCATTAGGTAAATAGTGAGGAAAGAAAGACTTAAGAATACCCTACATCAGTCAAAGACTAAGAAAAGGCTTTCAAATTCAGCAGTTTTTAAAGCTTTGCTTGTACATTGCAGCAATAACAGGTAACTGGTTCCATTTAGCAGCACAAAATATAGTTTTCAGTTGATTCTTAGTAGCGAAATTAGAATAATATCTGGGTACGAGATATTATTGAATAATTCAAGCCATTCTAAACCAAATTTCTAAAGCCTATTTGACTGTATTTTCCTTCTCTGATTTATTTTGCTCGAGTAAACTCTCTTTCTCAAAAATTCCAGGGTGTAATGACAATTTCCAGGGGTCCTAAAATCCAAATTATTAATGATTCAAAGCCGAAGAAGCGTTACTAAATCAAAAATCCCTGATTAATTCGTAAAATAAATGATGCCAAGTATATATTATTTGTTTTAATCTTTAAGCATTAAAATTGCTCAGAGAGTCGTATTCTCTGTTCCCAGAAATAACAGAAATAAGGAACCAAATAATTTAATAGCAGGAATCCAAGTATATCCAAAATCGCAATTAATTATTGTGCATAATCGAGGGAGCGGATGAGCAGCAACAGCAGCACCGCCCAATCAAAGATGCCTGATTGCACCTGCCAATTAATTTCGAGTTAAGTTATACAATTATCCGGGGACAAGGAAGTCCCAGATATCCAGATAAGGTCTCTCTCTCTTCGGGGGTGGAGTGCAGAGACAGGCACGCTTCCAGAGCAATACCAAACGCCATGCAATTCGGTCTAGGCAGGTTGTGGTGGAGCAAGATTTATGGGAGACAGAAGCGTGGACATCAAATTGAAATTCAGGCACAATGTCAACAGCAATCGGGGACGAGGTCAGAGACAGGACAGGCATCGGCGACTCTGAATCCAGAGCTGCTGCTCCTCCTGCTGCTGCTGCTGCTGGCTGACTCTCTCAAGCCGAAAAATCCACATAAATAACGCGAGCATCGCTCCAACTGCCCCGCCAGCTTGTTTCTGCGAATGGCAGGTGCAACTCAATCAGCGCTTCGCTCCACACGCTCCACCTGCTGCTCCCGTTTGCAATGTTGCCACAACGTTGCATGTCATCTGTTCGGGGTCTCCGCCGGAGCTCCGACTGGGATTGCCACCTGCCCAAAAGTTGACTTTGGAACGTTTTTGTTTACATTTGGCGGAAAGGTGAAGTGTGTATGGAATGAAGCGTCGGAACAGAACTCAACTCAACTAACTGAGGAAGCTGGTAGCAAGTTTCGAGTGGGTATCACACACAGATCAACGATCTGCAGCAGAAAGACCTCCGAAGAGAACTGGCAAAAGGGTTCAATGTTCCATGAGAGAACTGAGAAGAAGGAAAGCGATGACCCGCAGGTTTGTTTACCTTAAATAACTATTTATAGTTATAGCAAAAGGAAATTATGCTTAGAAAACAAAGTTTAAAGGTATTCAAAAAGATTTTGAATGAATATAAATGAGTTAAGGGTTCAGGGACATGTCAAACTCTTTTGAATCAACTTTGTAATAAAACTAAGAACTTTAGCATGCTGAGGGCCACCCGGAACCCCATTTTCCTATCAATCAATCGCTATTAAAACAAGCCGACCTTCTAAACAAGCACCGCACAGATCCTCCAAGAAGTTTGGCATTTTCTCAATCAGTAAAAACGAATCTAAACAGAATGCCGCATGCAGGACCACCTATCAAAGCATAACCTTTATCGAGGCGACGAGTGAGTGCACCTTAATGTGTCGAGACTTTGACCCTGAGAAGCCATTATCCCTTCACCCGGTTGCTGCTGTTTTGCGGCTCAATTAAGCGGCAGGCGGAGTTTCATCTACCTGACACTGAAGAGTCCTGCAGGACTGCGGGGCTACTCGAGTAGCTAATTGAAACAGAGAGAACAGTATGAGATCGTCGCATTCATTCATTAACAACAACCTGGTTTAACAATGCTAATCTTCACTGGAGCGCAAGTTCAGGGACCCATTGAGCTCCAGCTTCAGACGAAAGGCATCCCTTCCGTTCATATAATAGTTGATCATTCGTCGTTCACGGATGAAGCCTAAACTTTCGTAGAGAGCCAGTGCCGCCTTGTTGGTTATCTCCGTTTCCAGGGCAACAATTGCCGCATCCTTCACGGCCATCATCTCGATGGCCATTGTAGCGAGAGCCTTTCCAATTCCCCGCTTCCTGTAGGCCACATCCACCGCCAGCATGGCTATGTAGCCCTGCTTAACTCCTGGCAGCAGCATCTCCAGCTTGCACACAATCACGCCCACATAGCGATCCTTCTCCAGAGCGAAAACACAAAGATCTGGCCAGTTGTAGGCGAAGTAGCGATACGTGTAAATGGTGTAGGGTTCGGAGAGCTCCTTCTCAATGAGGCTCTTGATAACCTGCAGCTGGGACTCCTCCTTAAAGACACAGAAGGTGTACGACTCGGAGGCGGTACTTTCTACCTCACTGGAGGAGGGCATATTCTGCTCTGCAGAGACATCTTTTAGCTTCTCTTCGACACTCATTGCTGGCGGGGATTGTGTTCAATTTCTCACACAAAAAGTAAACTCAATTTCGAAAGGCAACTAAGAAAAAGTTGTCACTTTTAAAGCAAAAGATTTGACAGAGCAACCAATGGTTCCCACATTACACATATTTGCCAGCTCATTATTAAACGTGAATGTTTAGTAAAAACAAAAAAGAGAGTGAAAATGTCGTGAAAATTCCTACAGCGACCTTGGAGACAAGGCACTCTGACACTCGGCACTCGACCCGTCACAAATCCCAGCAGGTGACAGTCGTCGTGGCAGGCTCTAAATAGCACTACCAGCTCTCCCTGCTCTCAGCTCCCAGTCGGGGCAATTAAGAGGCACGCCAGAGACAGAGAATTGAGGGAAAGAGGGAAGAACTCCACCCCAACCCCCTGCCTGAGCATGTGAAAATTATGAAAATGTCTGCTACGACTTCGAGTTTGACAGTTCCGCCTCCTCCTCCTCTGGCTGACTAAGCGCGAATCCTTTGTTGTCTCTTACCAGGACGAGGAATTGCCGGCAAGCACGCACAGGTGTCCGCTGCCAGGCGGATGCCTGGGAGCTTCCAGCTGGGGTGGTGGTGACAGCTCTGAGCCAGGACTCCACCCATGGCTTTGCATATATGAAAACTAATTTCGTGTATTACGTTCGTGGGTTGATTGTGTTTTTCCCCCCGTTCCTGTTCCTTCCGGACTTCCACCGGATAAGGAAGTGTTTGCCGCCCCGAATGAAGCCGCAATGACCTCATGTGACCAATGGTTAATGGAGGGAATGCAACAGAAGCAATTAACCTAAAAGGGCCATAAAGGACAGGCCAGCTTTTTGGGGCCACCGTCTTTTTTTGGGGTAACTCAATACGGACAGGTTTAGGGCAAGTTCTAAATGTAAATCTGATTAGCTTGCTTGCTCACTTACCCGCACTTTGATTGGAGTTCCTGGGTTTTATGTTGTTTATCCCTTGATTTAGTTAATTAGTTCCGAAAGTTAATTGATCCACGAAATCGGCGGTTTAATATTGATTTTGCTTGGCTTGTAAATCGGTTTTATATCACTTCACTTTAGTTGGATTTCACATTTTAACGTTGCTTTAGTTTTCTGTCAGATTTCACGTTTGTTTCACAATTTCCCTGCATTATTAACAGCTTTTTTATGCAGTTTTGTTTCTTTAAATTCAAAAACTAAATCTTTAGGGTCCTTTTTGTGCAACTTCTTGTGCTATTATCCCTGCCACTCGACTCCTTTTTATAATTACTCCTGGTGGCACAACGGAAAACGTTTCCCGTTCTCATTCCCCACTCTGCTGCGGTCGCATTTCTAAGCTTTTTCAAATACTCGACTCGACTGTGGCAGAAATTAATTACACCCAGGACATAAGGACACTTGGCCCAGGACAGGGAGTTCGCTGAGGGTTTAATGAAGCGGCCTTAAGTGGCGGTTGGTCTGACACACACACAAAAAAAGGGCGGCCAGGCCAACAAATTTCCATATTTGCCGTTTGCCGTTTGCCGTTTGCCGGCTGCCGTCGCCGGTGTCGAGTGAGATAAATGGATGGAGGACAAGTCCTGGGGCAGTTCTGTTGGTGCTTTTGCCTTGGCTTGGCTTGGCTCGGCTCCACCTGAAGTGGGTCTCTTTTGTCCAGTTTATTAAAAAGAGTTAAGAGCCGTTGTCGGGGGGTTTTGCGCTCCTCATGATTGCCGTTTCGGTCTCTCTTTGGGATGCCAATATTTCAGTTGGCCTTATGACAGCTACAAGTGCGCTCCCTTGATAAGCATTCCGATCGGAGGCCACTGTCCAGAGTCCCGCGACGACAACTGGACGATGTGCGATTTGCGGTGAGCGAGAGATGTGTGAGGTTCCCTGCATGGGCGCAGGTTGATTCCTCGCGTGGGACGCACCATCCTCCGCTCCACATGGTCGCGTGCTCCATTGTTTTTATGTGTGTTTTCCTGGAATTCCCCGATTCCGATTCCGCATGAATATGTCAATGTAATGATCTCCTCCGCCGTCTGGTTCTTTCTGTAGAATTACATAAATATTAACTTGTACTTTTTATAAACATGTTTTGGCGCACCAGAAAAAAAAAACTGAAGCTTGCCTTCTCCAGGAGAATGTTGCATTCCAGGCGAAGCGAAGGCTTCGATTGATATGATTTATACACTTGCAACGACCACTTGCATTGGATTCTGGAGGAATAGACCGTGAGCAGTGTCCAGATGGCTCCATAGGCTGAAACAAGACATGAAAGCTTAGTTATTGAGGCATTTTCAGGTATTTTCAGGTATTAAGTAGAGGTAAATAAATATTAAAGCTATGAATTATTATTAATAAAAATGGTAAACTTTATAAATAAATATATTTATGATCTGGTAATCAGTTAATATATTGCAAATTGCAAGCGAAATTACATTAAATTATTAAAGATATCATGATTTTCACTATTTTCATAAATTCTAACCTCATTTTCTGGGCACTCCTCTGGCCACCGAAACTCCTGCAAGTCACTGGCCATAAATATGTAGACATTTCCCTCTAGCTGGCATCAAATTAGTAAAATCCAACATTAATCAGCGTCAATTGCGGAGCGAGGAGCAGCTCCTGTCCACCGGATCACCCGAAAAGGACGCAGTTGCGTTCCTGTCACAATTTTTGCATTTGTTTCTCCCGCTTTTTTTTGTTTCTTTTTCACATCATTTTTTGCGCCTCCCACGCTCTGCTTCTTCTTTAGCGCGCTCCCGACACAAATACACTCACAGTTGTGCGAAAGTATGCAGTATCTGTGTAACGATGTGACAAGACTGACGAATGACTTGCCGGTGGAAATGTGCTCAAACAAACATAAATTCCTTGTCCGCCGGGATTGGGATTTGTTGACTGCACCACTGCCATGGCCTGACATGTCCCGATGTTTTCCCAATGTCCTGGCCAAAACACGCAACGCAAAGCCACGATGCCAAATAAGAAAACGTCGCAAGCCACACACACCCACACATACAAAGGAAGGAGTCGCAGGTGCTCGTGTCGAGCGAAATTGTAGTTTTTTGCTCCTAGATTGTGTCATAACTCATGAACATGATAAGGATGGATGGCCGTGGGTTATCCTTCAGCACGGGAATCGGTTAAAACACATTACTTTCGTG
>VNJQ01003711.1:0-22597 GCA_008042515.1 Drosophila truncata | reverse complement strand
TTATATAATCTTTCTACCATTTAAAATTTTGGTTTTACATTGTATTTTATCTGAATTACAAAATTTTATAGTTTTTATAGGATATTTCCCAGTTTTCATGAGTTTAAAGACACTTTTAACGCATTTAAGATGTCATTTTCATACAAAATAAGGTAATTTTTCATTGAAAATTTCAAGAAATGTGGTCAAAAGTGGCATTACAGACTATATGCAATCGAACAAGAATTAAATACTCTACAACACACAGTAGGTCTCTACGTGAAACTAGGTGACATTCACTACTTTTACGTTTTTAAATATTAGGTTTAAGCAAATTTTTTTTTTTTTTTTAGACGACACACTTTAAAACCATACTACAAAGACATTACAACGACTATGAACATATTACAACTTTAAATATATAGTACAAACCCCTTTGATTCGAACTCAGTTTAAAGATTTATCAAGATTTTCGCTTTTGTTGAGTTTTTTAAATTAAAGAATTGGCTAAATTTTCACGCTTTTTTCTCGTGTGCTGGCTTGCGAAGAAACAGCTGACTTTAAGCGCTCCGTGCGAGAAAGTGGCGCCACCTATGAAGATTTTGATTGTGGCACGTTGATGGTCACTCTATTTCCAATCGATCCATACCAAAATCAATTGATTTGTTTAACTTTTAAAAAATGGATTTTGGCCAACCAAAGTGGTCGACTGGACCATAGTGCGGTGGTCATGTTTGCGCAGGGAAGTATGCTACACATTCATCCATATTCCACGAAAAACAAGAGACTCCGTGTGTGTGTATGTGTGCGTGTTTAAAGGATGTTCTAAGAATTCATTTCACGAGGAAATTTATTACAGGAAATTAGAATTCCTTTATTATTATATTTTTTGTATTGCCATTATTTAATTTTAAAAATTGGGTATATTATTTCTTTGAAAAAAACAATAATTGAGTTGTTAAGAAATGATTTATTGATGTTTTAGATATATTTCTAGAATATTGGTTTTATCTTTAACATATATGCATATTTCGTTGGGTAAACGGTAGGCAGGATTGTCGTAATTAGTTTCTAAACTCTGTTAAAAAATTCATTAAAATACAAATTCATCTTTAAATATTTATTTCAATCTTTGTAATGTATTTATAAATTATTCTTTATATTAGATCATATATTTTACCTCATATTTGCACAATTTTTCATGTAAAAAGTAGGAAAATCTATTTAAAATAATTCCCTAACTCTGTTAAAAATTTTCTATAAGGAAAAATTATCTCTCAGTATTAATTTTAACCTTTTAAAATATTTAAAAATTATGTTTCATGTTAATAAATTAGTTTTCTCCTTATTTCTCAAGCTGAATTTATTGATTTTCCTTTTTACTTATATTTTTATTACTTTTTAATATCCTTTTCTGTTATCCAGAACTTCCACATTTTGAGCATAACTTTTTCGCCACACATATAGTTTTTTGTTGCCGCCTGACAAAAACGTTTTTGCGAGTTGGCTTAAAAATTCTAATAACACAAATATTTGCAGATGAAAGAGGTACTAAAAGGCATTTGGCCGCATGCTCCACTTGTCAACTGTCGACGACGGGGACAAAAACAGAGAAGAGAGAGAGAGAGAGACGAAATTCAGGAGGGGGAAAGGAGTACAGTAACCAGACCCAATGACCCCTGAACCCACTCCATCTGGGGACCTCCCCTCCCGTCCGGTTCGTCCATCACTCAGAGATCCCGGTGTTGTCCCGGCGCTGGCACACTTTTTGACAACGTCAGAAAACTGGAAAAGCGGCAAGAGAGCACAACAACAGCCAACCAGCCGCAGACGAACGGACAAGTAATAGCATACAAACATACCAAAACAAAACTCCTAGAAATAACAACTAAAAAAGACTACAAAAAAAAGAGTAGTAAAAAAAACCTATGGTTTTCTCTCTTATTTCTTTTTTTTGTAATTTTCGTTGCATGTTTGCTGCGTTTTGCACTTTTGCTGAACATTTTTCATCTGTGCTGGGCAAAACTTTTTGACATGTTGCTGTGCAAATTGAATAAGTCCGCACCGACACATACGCAAAAAGACATTGCCAAATAATGGCTAACACACACACACACACACAGAGGGAGAGACAGACAAGCACTTTGTTTGTTTCTTTATCCCAAAACGCCGCCCCAGGTCGCAATAATCAAATTTGCAGCATCCATCCGGCATCCCTCCACACTTCATCATTTCACCTGGCAGAGAGTGTCCTGACAGCCTCTGATCCCTCTCTGATGCACTTCTACTTTATGTGTTGCTACCTTTTGTGATATTGCCAAGTTTATTGCCACCCAAAAGAAGAGGAGGTGGAGGTTCTAACTAATTTCACAGCTCAAAGCTGGAATTTCGGCAATCATATGTGGCCTGGCCAATGATAAACAGCTTTGCGGTCGATTCCTAAAAAGGCTATTGTGGAAGAGAGCCACTCGAAAATGGGTAAGAGCACCCAAAGAGTTGTAAGCTGCTTTCGGGTTTCCGGGAAATGGGGTTCCACGGGTCGTATTGGAGTTCCATGGAAACTAAATGCGGAAATTTAATAATATGCGCCAGGTTTATGCCTAAAATACTTGTAAAAATTGTATTTGTTAAGTAAAGTATTTTATTAAAATATTTGAAAAGTATTCATAAATATTTCAAATGATTTTCAAGGAGTTTTAAGTTTATTTTATAATTTGTATTGATTTTTAGGTCTAATAAAAGCACCTCAAACTTTTTACATGTAATTTTATTTTTTAATAAAAGGATAAACTGGAGGAATATATGATATACTGTAATATATTGTTTTTCTTATATCTTACAAAATAAATATCAAATCAAAGTCAATATTAAATTACCAGAAAATATGTCTACGCCTTTGTTTTCTGTAAAATATTCATATTCAAAAGCGTTTCTCTTTGCTTTCTTTCCCTTCAATAATTTCTACATTTTTCTTCATTTTTTTTTTAGTTCTTGGTTATTTCCATTTCAGCAAGCTCTGCATTCAATCTTTGGCCATGATAGAAGACACCCACAAATTGAATTCATCGCCACACAAAGTGCATGTGGAAACCCCCCTGGGGAGGCAGCAACAAAAAAGGGGTAAGTGCTTTTTCCTTCACAACTCCTGGCGGTCAAAACTGGACTGGGGAGCGACCCCAGGCCGTTATCCAATTTCTGTTTTGGCCATTGCCTAGGCCTGCCTGCCTGCCTGCCTGCGCTCACTTTGTCTTGGCGTTTTCGACACGATTTTTCTTCATTTTCTGAAATCAATCAAATGCAGGCATCCGTTCGGTAGCTTCACCTCCCTTTTCCTTTTGAACAGGAGGCACAGAGGGCTGTCAGCGGCGACACCCGATCCTGGGAGGGCTCAAGCTCTCCTGTTCCTCCTGCCAGCTCGCTTGTTGGACATTCATCAAGCCATTTCATCTATTGACTGATTGATAATATTTTTGATAAATGATTGGCGGCCATGTCCCCTCGTAGTCGTAGTCGTAGTAGTCGTCGGTGGCCCAGTTTTGCAATTCTCTCAGCTTCCGGCTGGCCGGGTTATTTACGGCGTGCAAAGCGGCAGGCAGTCAGGCAGCGACAAAGGCTGGAAAAGGATTTATAGGTGAGCGAGCAGACGCCGCCGCCTGCAATATGCAAATTGATGGATCCTCGGACGGGTCATGTCCATATGCCCCGGGCTTAAGCTTGTTCCTTGATTGAGCTGCCTATGGATTGGGATTGCGATTGGGTTTGGCTACGGGTTTGGGTTGGGGATCTGGATATGGATTTAGAGAGGGCCAAAGGCCACCTGCTGAAAAACACAGGGAAAATATGTTTTTATTTGTTGTAGTTATAAAAAGAAATATAAAGCTGAAAAAGACAGAGGGATGAGGCAGTTTCTGATAGGTTTCTTACTGTTAAATTTATTTTCCACCCACATTTGCCTTTTTCTTTTGAGTTATCAATTTTGTTAGGTGACAAACCTAACCTTTTTGTTTATATATTTCTCATAAATAAACCTATTTTAATTTCTATAAATTTATATTTAGAAAACCTTTATAATCTTTAGGTATTCAAGCAGTTCTTTCTATTTTTCCTTGGGTGCACCTTGTTGTGTCAACGTCGCCATTCTGCATCATTTTTCATAACGAACCTGGCTAATAAAAATTAATTGATACATCAGCGGCAACACCATTGTCGGACGTAGGACCGATTAGAATCAGTTCCAGGAGGGCGCACACACAAAGGTGTTAATGCCGCTGCTGCTGCTGCTGCTTCTGAAATTGCTGCTGCTGCTGCTGCCCCGTTCGGCACGCGCCAATGTTTACACGGCTCATGGCTCATGGCCCTGGGCTCTTGGCCATAAGCTTTGGGCTCTGAGCTCATAGCACAGGGCGACATACATACATATACATATAGCTATATGTAGCTAAAGCCGTTCGACCATATGCGACCAGACCAGAGACCATGGCCAGAGCCAAACAGAACCAAGAATCAAAACAATCAGGCAGCCAAGAGCAGTCAGCCTGGCAGGAGCAGCCACCATACGATACGCCCACATTTGGACACGTTAGCAGAAGAAGAATATAAGCCAACTCAGAGCTTGGTGGGGGAGAGAGAGGTAATGGAGGAGTACGGCAGGGCAGTGCAGCTTGGACACAGACCTCGTGGCCCAAAGGTAACTAAATTCTTTCGTGCAGAACTCCACGGTGTCTCTGCTAAAGTGACTCTTTCTCGGGGGAAGTAGGTGAATTGATGCCCTTTAGGTATTATAATAACTAGAAAAATAGTAAAAACAATTAATAAAAATATATAAAACTGTTTTTTAGGTACTTAAGGATATAATTTCAATAGATTTTTAATTAACAGGGAATTCTTTGGCATCTTTAAATAAGGTTTAACCTGTTTAAAGTCTCAGAAGAGTCTCAAAAGAGTATTAAATATTTTTCCTGTACCATTTCCCTCGAGATAATCATCACCTGTGTTAAATCCCTGAATCCTCTAACCACTTACCCCATCTAGAGTATTTCTTGTTTCGGTTTGTCTGCCTCGAGGCACACAGTGTCACTGCCACTGCCACTTAATGTTGCAGTGGTTGCCTCTTGCCTTTGTGGCTGAGCTAAGCGCCGCGTGACTTATTTGATTGTTAAACAACATAATCTGTTGCCTGCCTTTTGTCTTTGGTCTCCTACCAACTGGCCAATTGATTTTTGGTCCAAGAGCAAACATCCATCGATACCTGGACGAGATGAGAGTGGCTCCTCCTGCCCCAAAGGAGTCGAGAGTAATTCAAACAATTTGCAATAAGGCGCAGCCGCTTGCCCTCGTCTTCGAAGAATTGGATTGAGTGGGAGACAAAGTCAGAGCCCATTTACCGGCTAGTAATGAAAATGCAGCGTTGCGGAAAATCGCACCGAAGACACCAGACGACACCAGGCACTAGACACAAGCGGACAGTCGCCAAGTGGAAAGTGGAAATTGAAAAGTAACGGACTGCTGGAGCCGCACGAGGTGAAGAGGAGAGAGAGAATATTGCGAAAGGTATGAAAATTGTTCGCTCAAAATTCATGCATGAATTCCAAGGGGGTGGAAAAATGACAATTTTTTTTCGGGGGAGCCAAAGAAGTGGTTTTCATTTTCAGGGACTCTCTCTCTCTATTTTTTCAAGTTGCTTTCTGGTCAAGCCGCCATCGGATGGGCAAGCACTTTCCGGCAGTCAATATTGCGGGGCGGACAATGCCATTTTAGGTGTTATTGTGTCAATGTCTCGATGGCCCAAGTCCCTCCTCCCTTTTGGAAACCCCCATTTCCTGCCCACCGTCAGTGAGTGGTTTTTGCTGTTGCAGCTGCAAACAGAATTGGTAGTTCATACATTTCACAGCAATTTCCATTTGGCCATATTGTCAGGGCGAAAGCGCTCTCTCTCTATTTCTCCCCCTCGTGACTCTGGCCAGATTTTTTGCAATTTCAGTTACTTTACCCAGTGAAAAACCAACCCGTATATATACGGGCAAATCAAAGCTAATTCCATGTAATCAGGCACATTTGTCGCATGTCCCTACCGTTGTCAACATTTTGTTGCGTTTCCGGCAATGTACACACTATAAAAATTGGTTCATAAAATGCAAGAAATGCTGCTGAATTAGGTTTCGAAGAGAGCTCTCTGTGCAATCAGCAAATTCTGTGCATTTATTTGATTTTATGGTTACGATTTCAATGGCTTGGCAACTTAATTAAACGAACATTATTAGAGAGTTGCAAAAGGATGCAGGAAATCAGGTTTGCAGAGAGCTAAATCCTGCTTTAAGGGTTTTTTTTAAGTTGTTTAAATAAGGTAAATATAATTTTAAACCAGTAAAATTGATTATTTATGGTAAGGTTAAATAATTAAGCTTGTAAAAAATATTCCTTTATTAAATAAACACTTTTAAATCAAATTTCTAATAAAAGAACCCAATTTCCTTCATAATAATTCTTTAAAAAACAAGCAAGTTGGCTTTTCCCTTAACAATAATTATTATTTTCCGTTTTCTGTGCTATTTTTCCCATAATAACACACAGACGCTTTCTTGTTAATAAACATGAAAGTCCTCCTTTAAGCCAAGAAGTCTAGAGTGCGCCTCACTTGCCACATTAAAAAGCCACAATGTTTATCGGAGGCTCTCTCTGGCTAACCCGGCTGGTTCTCCCTTTTCTCTTGAAGCAACTTGACTTCCTTTAGGCAAATTAAGACACGCCCCTCCCGCCGCCCCTTTCAAGACCAGCTTGAGCTAAAAATAAATGTAAAACAAAAAAATAAACAAAACAAAACAAAGTGTAGAAGGAGCAAAACTAGTTCTACGTGAAGTTAATCAATGGGGAAAGTCAGACTGGGCTCTGGGCAACCGGATGCTGGTAATAATATTTAGATTTTTAGCCCTCGATGCAAAACTTTATGCTTGTTTAGATAACATTATCGCCTTAACCAGAGTTGACTCTGTTTCCAACTGGTTTTCCCTGGGCTTCCATCTTGGCTTTGGACGCACATAAACTTGGCTAATTTACGATTGCATTGTGCGCATTGGACTCGCTCATATAATTAGAGAAATTAATTTGCTCGCTTTGCCGAGGACTGGGAATGGTTGGGTAACGAGCATAAAGTTTTTAATTTTCATGATGCAGATAATGCCCATTAAAATATGCCCGGAAAAAAGGGCCAACGTGATAAAGAGGCAAGCGGCCAGGCCAACACCTGCCACAGCCACTGGCGGTGGTGGTGGTGGTGGAAAGATCCTTCTCTTTCGGGAAGGCGAGGTCCCTTTGGCAGCTATGCCTTCTCAGCCGCAAACTAAGTGCATTAAAAAATGGCAAAAGGAATATAATGCAGAGCGAGAGCTCTGTGCTGCTGGTGCTTGCTGGCAAAAAGAGAAAATGATTTTTTTATTATGCAACAAACAGAAAAGTCGTCCTTTGGGGCCAGTTGTCCAGACGTCCGACCAACGATGCTTGACGACGACGACGACCTTTTGAACTGAGAACCAAAGTCCGGAGTCCCGGCGTCCCGGCGTCCCGTAGTCCCGTAGTCCCGGAGTCAACGAACGCTGCACAGAAATAAGCGGCAAAAAGTTACCGCCGCCGGCTCTGGCCATTATGCATTATTATTATCCTTGCTGCGGGTCCGTGGTCCTGGCTCTGCTTCTGCTACTGATTCTCATTCTCATTCTCATTCTCGTTTTGATTCTGATTCTGATTCAGCTGATGCCGCTGCATTTTCATATATATTTATATATATATATATATGTGTAAGGGTTATATATACCCTTTATCCCTGGCATCGCCATCGCTCGTGCTGAAAATTACTGCTCGAAATCAATTTCATGCGATTGAAGCACTTAATTTTTACCAATTCATTAATTGATTTCGTTGCCCGTTCGTTCGTTCGTTCGTTGCTCCCTGCCAGGATGGCCGGGTGTTTGTGTATTTTGCTCCTGCTTCCTGCCAGTCGTTCCTTGTCCCCTTTTTACGAGTCCTGCTCATTGAGCTCATTGACCGGGCAAATTATTACAAAAATAAAAAGGGCAGCGGGAAAAACAAATAGCGAAGTTTCACAGAGTCTCCATGGGGACTTGACGATGCCCTGACCAAAAGGGTTAATTATTATGGCAAGGAGCAGCCGCAGGATACTTAAATAAAACTTTAATATAAAGTCAAAAAATATATATTTAAATATTTTATTGAAAATTCAGGTTTCCCTTTGTAAAGACCGAGTTTGTTGCCAGCAAATAAAGCCTTGCACAAATACATCCTTCAGTTTAATATCATCCTGGATTCCCTTGGAAAAGTAAAACAGTTTCATTGCAAATAAAACATTGTCAAAAAGTCCTTTTCCCCGGCAGAGGCTAACGATTTAAACTGATTTTATATCGTTTCTGTTGACTTGATTAAAGAAAGAATCAACTCACAGGTTCAACAATTTACAAGCTTAAAGAAAAATGTTGTAAAGGTTTTAAAAGGTTGGCAACATAAACTTTAACAAACAGCCAACTGGCTGGCAAGTGAATAATTGCGGGATTCTGGGTTAAATAAATGCAATAGTTCGATATTTACAGAACTATGCGCATTAAAACAATTGAAAAAAAATAAAACCGAACATGCAGCCTTATTTAATTAATCCACAATTGCGGAAAGGAGGGAAAGCCCCGGGTTGCAGACGTATTTTAATAGCAGGAATTTCCAGGAATCGATTGCCTGCCTAGCCACAAACGGCATTTGTGCAAATATTTATATTTACAAGCTTGCAAAAAAGAAAAAAAACTGAAACAAAAACACGTTGTAAAAGACGCAAAGAGTTGGCCCATGTTTGTTTTATTTAATTCCTTTAATTATTCAATCGTTTCGAAAAGTTTCTGCCTAGCGGGGCTTTAAAATGAGAACTGCAATTGAAATACAAATAATTAATCATTAATGTCCAAATTGATTACAATAATGTGAATTTAAATGTCGGTTCGTTCTGCTGAAAATTACAAAAGCAAAATGTATGTTTATTTGTTGATTTCCTTTCTGGAAATGTAATCCAAGATAATTGTCAGAAGAGAAAGCTTTTAACTATTAAAACCTCAAGATTATGTTATTATTTAATAACTTTGCTGTAAGAGAAACTAGAATTTATCTATGTATTTCAATTACTCAACTTCAGGGCTCTTTATTTATTCTTAAATAATTTCACAGGAACCAAGAACCAAGTCATCATCCTTTTGGGCTGCCAAATAATTTATTTATTTATTTTATTGAGAAAATATAACTATCAAGCTTATCTCTGTGACTCAAATGATTAATTAATCACACTTCACTTGGCATTTTTTAATTAAAATTGAAGGCGCTACCGCTGCTGCTGTGGCAACAATTGCCCCTGGCTGCGTTTTGAATTAGCTTAATTGATGTTGTTAAATTCGGAAAATTAAATTAAAAACCATATTAATTAAGCCCATCGCTTGCTCTTTTTTTAATGCAGGCAGCTTAAAGTGCTCTCTATAAATTTAATGCGAATTATTATCGCCATTGTTATCAGTTTGCAGTTTTTCTTGTGGTCGTCTCCCCCTGCTCTGGGCCATATTTGAGTTTTAATTAAATTATTTCATATTGATTTAATGTATTTGGATTAATGTGATTTTTTTGTTGTTTGTTGTTGTCCAGCAACCAGTAAATCCTTTTTTCACAAATGCACTGCTGAAATAAATATATTTCTGATCAATTAAACGCTTTTAAACGTTAAGCTTCGGGTCTAAAAAATAAAAAGTACGAGAGAGAGAGCCAAATCGGCCATTGGCACTGGAACGCGTTTGCCATTAAATTGCCATAATTCGCCCTGACAATGCAGCATCGCCCATTCAACGCGGCATAATACCGCCCAGAGGCAGCAGCAGCATCAGCATCAGCATCAGCAGCAGCAGCAGATATATGTGGTGTCTGCAATCGCTGGCCGATTTTTTAATGAGACGCTGAAGTATAATTTATGAATTTTAATGAGTTGCCAAATGATGCCGAAGCGTTGATTTTCCATAATTATTAACGCAAGCACCGCGCCGCCGTCAGAGCATCGACATTCCCATCATCAACAGCACGAGTGCAGACAGCAGCGGGTCCCGGCATGAGTCCTGGCCGCCGACAGTGTCTGGACCTGGTCATCAACAGCAAAAAATACCAACAACAGAACAAAAACAAAAAGAAAAGGATAAATTGGACAGGAGAAAGGTCTGGGCGAAATTCTGACCAATTCAGACCT
Source organism: Drosophila truncata (assembly GCA_008042515.1). Classification (NCBI taxonomy): domain Eukaryota; kingdom Metazoa; phylum Arthropoda; class Insecta; order Diptera; family Drosophilidae; genus Drosophila; species Drosophila truncata. The sequence continues at coordinate 12,348 of VNJQ01003711.1, read as the reverse complement.
GAATTCACTTACCTTTTTCACAGACAAATGATTATTATATTGTGAAATTATCATTTTTCCGACATCAGGACACAATAGAAAATGTCTGGAAGAAATTAAATTAAGAATAAAAAGAGTTAAGCTTAAGTGGGCATTATTTTATATTGCTAAGTATTTAATTTGCTTTATAAAAGGTTGCAAATAAAGTTTAGACTGACTGTCAGTGCTTATAAAAATTCCTAGAATTAAATCTGCACTTTAAAGTTATAAGTTTCCAAGTTATAACTCAATAATCACCTCAATTTATATATTTTAAATTGTTATCTCATTTCCTGTATTATTTTTCAAGTGTAACAACAACATTATCCTTAAATTCCTTGGCGTAACAAGTGCATACATAGGTGGACGTTTGCCTGTTATCCATTTATCGCCCCGCTGGGCCTCAAAGTGTTTGTCTTATTTATTATGCCTTTATCGATGTTTGCTTTTTTTAATTAACAGATTATGCGGATTCTCATAATTAAGCACCTGCTTCGAGGATGCTTAAAGTCCTTTAAAATTCGTGTCTACATGTAAATTCAATATTTTGTAAAATTTTCACACAGACACAGACACGTTGAGAAAAGATCATTAATACAAATTAACACATAATTCACGCACACGGTCAATAATGCGTGTGCACAAAGCCATGGCTAATATGCGAATGCTGCCGGTAATACCTAATTAAAGCCAATAACAATAATAATAATAATAATAATAATAATAACAAAAGGGACACAAAGGCAACAGAGGCTGTGGCATTGCATAATGAAATTAACTAAAATATGCCGCGGCGTTTGCTTAATTAAAACGGATTCCAAACCAAAGGACGCGGTTGTTTCACGCTGCCCGGCTTAAGCGTGTGAATGACAGCATACTATATAGTAGGGAATTCTATATAGAATATATATATTTATACATGTGTATACGCACACCTAAGTGGCACATTCGATTTTAATGCAAAGCGGCTTAGCCGGCTTACCGGTCGCATGATTAATTGTAATGTCCTGCATTACATTGAATATAATGCAAAATATTGGCCCATATAGATAGTATTTAAATTGAACTACAGCCAAAAATGTTGGCTATATAATCTATTTAGAAAGTTTGATGGGAAAATTACAGGAAAATGCGTTTTAATTGAATCAGAGACTAAGCTTGTTGTTTAGCTGACATAATTAACAGCAACTTGGACAGCTAATGGCTATTCATAGTACAAAAATACAATTAAAAATATAATAATTTCAATAAGACAATATAAGTCCTGCTCTTCACTCATCAGTAATCATGAGCCAAAGCCGAAACCCACTTAAATACACATACATACATACCTGGTATTTAATTAAGTCTTTGGCCAAATCGGTAGTAATCATTATATTTACACAAGCAAACATTTTGGGCATTTGCTAGACCAACACTAATTAGAATCCCCCATCGATGGCAGGTGGCGGATTCCATCAGCAATCACAGTTCCGATGCTCCGATGCTCCGATGGTCCAAGACATGGCATTACGGCTTAAGGTTGCCCAACGGTAATGATAATGCCTCACAAAGTCAACACAAATGCGGCACTAAATCGGCTGGACCGAGAGGATACTATATAGGATATAGAGGAGAACGGAGGATGGAGGACTGAGGGTAAGTGCGTGGCAAATGAACTCGTAATACCTCCACACCGACACGTTTATGCACTCAGCAGGGAGAAGGAAGGGAGGGAGGCAGGGTCAGAGGTAGGAAGGGCCTTGGGCGGGCGACACTTGTGGCACATTTAGTTGGGCCCTAACGGCTGTCTCCGACTAACAGTAAACAGCAATCACTGCTAATTAGTTTTATTGTAAATTAAAATTGCAATCAGTGTCAGGCAATGGCAGCAGCAGCAGCAGCACCAACAGCAGCAGCAGCAGCAGCATCAGCTCAGCAGAAGTGTGTGCGGGAATGCACTTTAGTCTGTGTATAGCGACGCTTTTGGGGGCCGCTGTGTGCATCCATGATAAATGCAATAAATGACACGTTGAACGCCTGTGACTCAAATCCTTGCATAATAAATTTGCCAAATTGCAAAACATTAAATAAAGACAATGTGCAATGACAAGCCAGAACACACACAATGCGACAGTGGAGTGATGTCCCTGTCGTTATGCAACCATTCCGATCCATAACCCATAAACCACATGCTACTATAGTCTATAGTTGGAGCTCTGGATAGCTGGATAACTGGGATAGTAATGGGAGGAAGTCATGGGTTCAGGGGGCAACTGAAACTGTTGCTTGGATGTGGCAGCAATACTTGGCTTTTCTACTTGATTTGGCGGAAAATGTTATACGGTTTTTGGAGTTACTTAAGACTTTTGATTAGGCAGTAAAATTTTAATATAAATCTAGGCTTTATTTTGTTAATTTGTGCATATTTTAGGTATTTATTTCAAGGCTATATGAAATTTTAAGAACTCTAGAACGCTAGGTACCTTAAACAGTTTAAAGATTATTTTTTTTGAGACTTCCTGTCATTATTATCTAATAACTTCTATATTATATAGACATATATTAGCTTTCTAGTGAATTATAGAAATTTTTGTTTATATTTTTAATTAATTTTCTAGCATTTTTATTATTATTTTCAAACCCGACTTCTTTTAATAACTTTCTATGGTGACTATTGCCATCACTGATCACTCCATAAGCTCACACACGCACACACCCACCACAAAGTACTCCTCTCACCCACACAATTACACAACCAGGACCCCCCCGTCCCATGCAAACAGACGGACACATGTGATGTCATTAAAAAGGCATTCATCATGCAGGAGCCAGGATGGATGGCAATGCAGCCTGCCAGGGGGAGAGAACGGAAAAGGACGAAATGAAGTCATGTAGGATGGCTGACTTATCGATATATACCAAGTTAATAATTAAAATCGCAAAATGCGTTAAAAGTCTATCAGTTTAATTGCCATTCGTGGCTACAACTATCAGCAGGCGGTGCCCTTAACCACCACCACCGCCGATGTCAATGACACTCTGATGAACTGTCAGTCCTCTGCTCTGGCTCCTACTCTGGCTTCTACTCTGGTTCCTACTCCCAATGCTGATGATGCTGCGCTCCCGATTCGGCGGATGCTGCTGATGCTGCATTGATATGCAATTAACAGCATCAAGGGGTCGTCGGGCCTCGGCGGCAGCAGGACAATTGACGCATCGGGATTTATTCTATGGGCGCATGCATTTTTTATGATTAAACTATAGTTGTTGGATGACTCCCTTTTATTCCCTGCAGATGGGTGTGGACTCTCCTCTACCGTCAGGATATGCCAATGATCCACAGAGTCGAGTCGAGCCACTGGGCAATAATTGAACAATTGCCAGCTGTCAGTGGGGAAATGTCCAAAAAATAAAAAAAAAAAAGGGAAAAGCGGCAAAAACCAACGAAGGACGGACTGGCAACCGAAAACTTCACAACTGCAGCTGCTTTAAAGGATTAAAGTATTACCGGGGACATTGGCTATTGGATGGCATTTAATGGGGATTATGCGGAATCCGAAAAGGAGGCAGGCAGCTTCGTGGATGCTGGTGGCACTTTAGTTAAGCCGCGCAATGTGGGTAATATTGGTTTTTATTATTTATTCATTGATTTTGAATGGCTGCCGATTAAATTAGTCGCATTGAGAACACACCAGCTTGTGGGGGTTTTTTCCAGAAAACCAATTGCCAATATTGTTAAGATAATGTGGAGAGTGTGGAGAGGGTTTTAATTTACAGGATTTATTTTTCAAGAAGATGGGTTTAGGGGTAAGATTTTACATATGTTTTTTGAAGATTTTATTCCTTAAACAATTAGTGGAATATTCTGTAATAAAAAACTGGCATGTTCTAAGAAATATAACATTTTATTTTATTTTTAAAGCTTTCAAAAATGTATATCCATACAGAATGATTAATGATTGTGTGATCCAAAGACTTGTTTGTAAAAATACAATATTAGTAACAGGGTTTTGTTGTACATTTATGTTAAATGATGATTTTTACATAAAATGCGATTATAAATTGAAGAAAAATCTGTTGAAATCTTTAAAGTATCTAAGTATCTAGTAAACTTAAGTATCTTAACAAACTTGTTAACAAGAATTTTTGTTTAATGTTGGGTAGGTTGATTTATTAAGTACTTTAACATAAATCTTGAATTTTTGAATTTCAAGCTCTATCATTTTATTTTTATATATAAATACAATTAAAGCCAAGCTCTTTTGATGATTTTTCTCTAAATTTAAACCTAAATGTTCACCTACTTAGCTCTTTCTCAAATCTTTTCTATTTTGCACTTCTCTTAATGATTTAAACAAAATAAATCAATAGAGCTTAAGTACAAAATCCCTCTCTCTCTCTCTCTCCTCTACCTCCACTTAAATTTTCTTGATAATTTCCTTTGCTTTCGTCGCACATGGAAACTAATGAGCCAACGAGCTGATATATCCATTTAAGCTTACACCCAAAGCGTAGCCGAATCGAGAAAGCTGGAAATAGGAGGAGACCAAATCCCAGCTAAGCCGGATCCCTACGAATTCTCCGACTACCGCTGCTACCACGCTTCCGATACTCGAAAACTATTTATGCTAAATGAGCAACATGTCTTAATCGGCTATTCATATGGAAATGCATGGATTATTATTCAATTAGTTACGTTTTCAAAGCCCCAGTCGGAATAGAATGTAGCTCGCAAATACACACAAGAAGAAAAAGAAGAAAAAAGTATAGAGCAGGGGATGTATCCCTGAGATACATCTACCTACACTCGGCCAAGAAAATAAATGGGCGGGTAAGCAGAGCTGCTTCGCTTCAGTGAATTTTATTAATGAACTGTGGCCAACTGTGGCTGCCAGCAAGTAACTCGAGAGCCATGGCTCAAAACATTGGCCACGGGAACGGGAACGGGAATGGGAAATAACCAGGCGATACACCTGCGAGCCGGGTTCCCCTGTTCATTATTTGCCCAGGCACCAAAGCACCAAAGCAGCGAGCACCTAGCATTTGAGCACCCCAACCCGATCCGCGTCGCACATGTTCAAGCTGCTCTCGTATCTTGTATCTTGTATCTTTTTGGCCAAGCATATTGCGAAAGCCACAACAACACAGCGGCCACAGTCGCTGCGGCAGCGTAGTAAACGCAAATGGCCATGGGGAAGCGAACTATAGCTGCTGCTGTTGCCACTCTCATTCATTCATAAAAATCCCAAGCGCCAAATCCAGTTTGAGCCATGTACACAAACCAGATTTCACACACATTCGCTCCCTGCCGCCGACGAATCAAGTTCAGATAATATTGCACAGTGGATCGAATTGGCTAGCAGATGGCTAATGAAGTTGGTCATGTTAGCTCCATGGATTTGGTTAATTAGTAATAATTATTATAACTTTTTCCCATAGTAAAATGAGGTATGTCTATGGGATAATGGGGATTATGTAAGTATTAAGAATGGGGTTTTTAATTTTTATTATTTATTGGAGGTATTTAGTTAATTTAATTGATTTAAATATTTATTTGGCATTTAAGAAATATCTGTAATAAAATTCATATAATTAAACACCAATTTAATGAATATAAAATATTACTTGAAGGTTTAAACAAAAACTGGTTGGAATTTATAGAAAAGTTTGCCCCAACTGAGAGTCTGACTCTTTGAGAATTAAAGGCTCTTTTCGAAGGGGTTTTTCAGGAGGATATTTAATTGTAAAAGAATTAGTAGACACTCCTTAAAGTAATATATTAATTTAATAATATTTTAGCAATTTTAAATTATATAAAAATAAGCTCTAGTTGAGCACTTGATCTTTGAGAAACTAAACCCTTTCTTTAAGATACTTTTTGATAAAAGTATGGATTATAACAGATTGACCAGATCCACTGTACCATCGCGTCGGTGTCTCCACCATGTGGGCAGACAGCGGATGTTCCAACAAACAAAACGAAAAAAAAAATCATAAGAAAAAAATCACCCAGAACAGCGACAGCAACAACAGGTACTACTTACCGCCGCTGATGATGGGGCTTTGATCTTTAACTCCAACCCAGTGCGAACCAGTTTCCGTCATAAAGTATCCGTATCGGTATCTATAAGTATAACTCTGGGATGGCTCAACTTTTTATTGATTGAAGCTCGGACGCGTGGGCCTCGGATGCGTAGGGAGTGGGTTTGACAATTTCGAACAGGCAATTAATTATAACTGTTTGTGTCGTCGTCGTCGGGTGGGTGTCACACAATGTCGTCCCTCTGGCTGGGGTTTTTTGTTACAAAATTTCCACAAAATTTCCAAAATTTGCATATCAAAAGCCTAGCCAGGGAAATCGGGAAGCCGCTGCATTAGCGGTAGCGGAGGGGGCGTGTCAGCATATCAGTGCGTTCTTTGTTTAGGAGGGGCTCAGGGGGCAGCCACACAAACCGCCTCATAATGCACACATCGTCCTCGTTCCCCGACACGCAATACTTATAGTTTTCTGCAACTTTTCCCTGCTTAAACCTACCTCCCCCTTCGCCCGATTTTTTAATGAGTTTAATAAATGCTTGCTTGACTTTTAGCGGTAGTAAGTTTCTCAAGTACTCGGCAATTAGCGGCATGCATTGGGCTTTGGGAACGGAAAAAGGAAGCCTTTGGCACACGCAATGAGCAAGTTGAACCGCGCGACGATGTTCCACTTGAAAAAGAAGTTCCCGTTTCAGTTCAGAGGTAGCAACATCCATGCAGAGGGAGAAAATAATAGTTATTTTATTATACTTTATCAGAATTAATTATAGGAATTAAAAGGAAACTAAGTAGGGGATAAATATATCGAAATATATCTCATATTTCGTTTAATTCATTATAAGGAATAGAACAAACCTCTTAAAGACTTTTTCCTAAACTTAAATAAATTAATAATCATTCAGAAGAGTATTAAATACAAAGGAAATTAAACCTTTAAGTGTAATTACAATGAAAACAAACCTTTCAAGCTCTTATTTTAACTCTAAAACTAATTCCCTCAATAAAATCCATTCTTAAAGTGTAAATACAATATAAATATTACTCGTTAAATGAAGCATTATATTCCTGAAACTTTTTCCCTGTGTGAAATATGATTCTCTCTACTTGTAGGCTTTCCTCCCAAAGTCCACGACTCTTTGATGGCAGGGTATGTGTGCCTTTTCCAGAAGGGTTACCATCATTCTGGCCTATCTCGGCCGATAGGATATCTAGATTGTCGTTCACTCCCCGCCAGATGCAAGATATATGTATACATAAGTATATATACAATGCATACTATATATACATGGCAAGTTCCCTTCCGATGCTTTGTTTTGATTTTAATTTGGTTCACACAATTCATCTGAGCTTGGCCTAGGCAACACACACACAACTGTCTCAGTGTCTTGGCAATGACTTGGTGGTAACTTGGCTGACTTGGCTGACTTGGCTGACTGGGCTGAGTGATGTGATGGGGAGTGACTTGCTTAAGATTCCCACATAAATTATGTGAGAGCCCAAGTGTGACCAATAAACCAACTGTCCAGACGCAGACGACGAATACGAATGCCCGGCAAAATGGTTTCGTATTGCGACCTGCAATAAAATATGCCTGGAAAAGGCCAACTCGTGGAGAGACGTCTTTAAGAAGCAGCCAAGACCAAACCGCAAGGCTCCTGGGCAACCCTTTTTCTTAACTTAATTTAGAGCTAAATATTAGAAATTACCTCACGTCCGGGGCATCAGGCAGAAAGGGCACAGGCAGCAGGACCCAATCCCCACATAACTTTTAAGTCATGCAAACTTTGTTCCGCAACCAAATCGAGTTCAGTTCGGTTGAGTGGAGTGTGTGGGGCAAAGTTTGGGTGGATGGAGTGTATAGAGGAGGCAAATGTGCCTGCAAATGTCTTTTCAATTGGCAATCGAAAGGGGGGAAGGCGTAGCAAAAAGCGCTGCGGTAATATCCTTGCCGTGAGGACGTGAGCCTGTGTGAGTGTGAGGCGTGCGGGTGTCGACTTTGATGCGGTCCTTAAGCAGGCGTAATCCTGTCAAAGTGTTATCGCTAAGCACAAGCCCGGGACACACACACGCAGAAAGCCCCGTCCGAGTGGGTTCTCCTCTCTGACTTGCATGCAAATTTTTTCGTACGCCACCACCCCTGATTTCCTGGCTTATATTTTTTCGATAACTTCGGCCTGATACTTTCTATTTGCATACCCTTGAAAAAGGAGATTCTTGTAAGAAAGGTGTTTCAAGCAAACAGTAAGGAGTTTTCCTTTTTCTTAGGGAAAATGTAGGTTTTCTGGTAAAGTATTTCTTAGGAAATTAAATTTAGTTAGAAAATAATTAGTAGATAAAGAAATACCTATAATATTCTGTTTTCCTTTAAAGTAAGTTTGATGAATTGTTAAATTTATTATTAGGTGGCAGAGAATATTGTTTTAAAATAATAATTCCGTCAATATCTTATTAGTTTTTCTTCCAAAAATAATTTGAAAATATTTAAACTCTATTAATGTAATTTTGAAGTGAATGATTATCATGTTTTTGGTGAAAATATCTTTACAAAATATCCCTCTCTTAACCCTTTCAATAATTACCTTTCCAGGGTATTTCCCTCTTCAGTTTCCCAAAATATCCAAAGCCTTTTCTTGCCTGTTTTCCCTTCCACTTGATGGTCTCTCTCCGTTTTCTTTTTTGCTGACTTTGCCACACGAGTTTTACGCTTAAATAAAAAATATCTACACTTAACACTTTAGTGTTGCCCACCTGGCAAGGCGTGGAAATCCTTTTTCCGCCACCCTTCCTCGCCCTTCGCCCTTCGCCCTTTGAGTTTCTCGTTTTTCACGACTCTTGTATCGAACAAGTCATCAGCTGGCGAATGCCGAATGGCAAATGGCAAATGGCATCGCTTGTCGCCATAAACTTGAACAAATATGCAGCCGAGAACGTGCCACTTATGCTGCCGCACAATCGCCTTCGTCTTTTGCCTTTGCCACCGCCACCGCCACCCACTGAACCGCATTTGCTCAAGGTGCTCGAGCACACGTGTGTGTGTGTGTGCGTCAGGTGTGTGTGTCCAGGTGGGCGGGCTTTATTTGCCCCGGTTGGGGGTGGTGTCAAGGGCAAGGGTTCCATTGGGGCCGCGCCTCAACGCTGCGCTTTTTGTTTGCACTGCGGTTTCTCTGCGAAGTGCCAGGCGGCGATGGCGGCTTTGGTGTTTGCGCGGTCTGATTGAAAGATTGTCCCTGTCTTGGGCCTTGGGTCTTGGTCTTGGCCAAATGCGGTTGCATTGGCATCACCACACACACACAGAGGCAGCAGATTATGACAGATTTAGTCCACAATCATTGCGGAATGATTTCGAAATGCTGAAGGATATGAATATGTACATACAACTTATGTAGATGTGTAAGGAAGCACAGAGAATAAAATTTGTAAGTTTAATTAATATAAACAAATTTTAAATAAACATTAGAAATCTTTAATAAATATTAGAATTCCTACATTTATATAAGAAGTACTTTTTATATAAAATTTGGAAACCTTTTTGCCTTGAGCAAGCTGAAGTTTTCAGGCTTACACCATTTTAAAGGACAATTTTGCAATGATTTTTTGTAATGGAAAAAACATATATAAAATTATGAAATTTTAACAGAGTATCAAGTGAATATAAAGGAATAAATAACAACAATTTCAGCTTAAAAAAGCAAGGATCTCGCCTACACAGCTTTTACCCCGAACCCTTATATGCTCAGATCATTTTATATTTTCAAAAGAATATTCCTCACATTAATTTACCCAGAATTTCTACATTTAATATCCTATTTGCTTTATATATTCTCTCCCTCTCTCCCCTCTCCGCTTAAATTGTTTAAACATAAACACATTTTGAGAGACGAGAAGCTGCCCAAGGATGGGATCCACAAAGCCCTCGTCCTGCAACACATATTGTGCTGAGAGCGTGAAATATTCTGTCCAGGAGTTTATATAAAAGAGATTTAGGGACACAAGGAGCTTTGGCGCAGGTCGTCTATCATGTGCAGAGGGTATTCACGTTCACGTTCACATTCACTCGATGTCGTAATTAGCTCACTGGAGCTTAGCTGCAGGACGCGCAGCTCGCAGAAAGCTCATTAGCTTGGGGCATATATTACGGAGCTGTCAGTGGGGCCTGATACGGCGACCAGCTTGGCACATCAGCATCATCATCAACATCAACATCAACATCCTTATACCCGGATTCCACATCAGCAATAGAAGAAGCTCCTCCCAACAGACTGTTGCTCATGCAAATGAAAGCCCTGACAGTCCGCCTCTCTCTCTAACTACCTACTAAATGGGCTCATTTTTCAAATTTTATAGCTACTTAACACAACATCAAACAATTTTTATTTTATTAACGCACCGCCAACACATCTTCATAGCCCAGCAACTCAATTTTCAGCGGCATCATCATCATATCTTCAAGATATATTTGTATCTATTCGTAATAAGCAGACCAAGGGGAAAGAGAACAATGTATTAAAATAATTGTGTGTGCTCATACATGAACGAGCCGGGCTTCATGAAAAAATTGGAAAATTTGTAGGGAAAGGCACTCAAAGAAAATTGGGAAATTATTACCATGCTTATATAATGTTTATATTAGAGGAAATATAAATAAAAAAGGGTTTTTTTAGAGGAGAATCGATGAGCTTAAAATTTGTTAAGTTTATCAATTATTTTAAAATTCTTTTACAAGTATTTAATTAACTAAAAAAATAAAATATAAATAAATACAGGTCTTTAAAATATAAGAAATATAAGAAATTCCTATAGAAACCTACCTCACTTTACCTTTCATAAAATCCTTTCATTATTAATTTATAAAATCCAAGATAAACCTCAGTGAAAAATCTCAATTTTTCGCATGATTTAATACTTATTTTCCCCAAGTGTCGTGTACCCAATCGAATAGCTGGAGAATAAAACAAAAGATCATATGTACGAGTATTTGTATTTTTGTACATTGCCACATGCCCCAAAGGGACTCGGCCTCCATCTCCTTTGCCGTCTCTACCAGCACAGAGCCAAACCGAAGCGGCATCAATAAATGATTTCACAAAGGCACACAGAAACACAGAAAATAAAGAAAAGCGACCGGCGACTGTCGACTGGCTTGGATGGAATGAAAACCCCCGCAAAGGTCATGAAAACATCATTGTCAGAGGCAAAAAACACAGAGAGTCAAAGCGACGATACGAGGCGATATATGCACACACAGACTGGGAGGACTGGGGAGGAGGAGGACGACTGGGGTCTTAAAGAGACCCTGCGGGCGTGTTGAGGAATGTGCGGTTAAAAATAAAATCCAAGACAAGATTGTGCCACATGGGTGACACAAACACAGAGAGAGAGAGAGAAAGAGAGAGAACCCGGAGCCCAGGAGGTGGCCCTCGGACTCGGCTCAGCTAATTGTAGCCTGCCGGCGGCGCAAACACAAACAAGTAGACACAAAACGCCTCAAGGAGGCAGGCACAGGCACAGGTCCTGGGCCAATTTGGGTTTTTATTTATGAGCTAGGCATTAGTTTAAATTCAAATATCAACACATAATCCCAAATGCCATGACCCTGGGTCTCTGAAAAATATCGCATTGCAGTTTGTGACATTAATTAGTCAACAATTTCGAAGGGAAGAAGCGATCAGGTTGCAGAAATCGGTTTTTGTTGACCCACAAGGAAGTGTTATTTACATGGTGTGTTGTTTGTGTGTGTATTGTCCACTTGAGAAGTATTGTATCCTTTTTGTAAAAGGGATTTATTTGGTTATGCAGTAGTCGGATTTTGTGTCTTTTCCAGGGATCGTAAATAATGATTATCGGTCAAATTTTAAAATAAAAAAATCAACCACTTAGAATCGACCTAAAAAAATAAAAAAAAATCCTGTGAATCCTTGTTGACTAATCTATCCATTTCCGGCAAGATTTTTATATTTAAGAGTTTTATGATATTTATCATTAATAATGATTATAATTGAGTAATATTATATAAATCAATAATAATTATTATTTTTGATAAAAAATATAAAAATCTGCATATAATCATTATTTTTAAGCAAAAAAATAAAAATCAAAAATAATTATTATTATTGATTGAAAAAAATAAAACTCAAAAATAATCATTATTGACGAGTTTTATTTTTTTCACTCAATAATAAAACTCTTTTGTTGATTTAAAGGGGTTTATGCATACTTTTTGCCAATTTTATTGCATGTACTTATAGAGCACATCCAAATGATCAATTGTGCGCTATGGGCTTGCCACGCCTCCCTTCGCATCCCGTGAAATAG
>VNJQ01003710.1:0-51728 GCA_008042515.1 Drosophila truncata | reverse complement strand
TTGTAGTTCCTGGCGATCACCTGGCTACTCGTGGCTGTCACCACTGGAGCAGGTGCAGCAACCACAGCAGCGGGAGCAGCGTACGCCAGAGGAGCAGTGTATGCCAGAGGAGCTCCCAGGAGTCCTGGCTTGGCAGCAGCGCAGGCAACGATGGCCATGATGACAACAGCCTGCAAAGGGAAATGCGTAAGATCACTTTATCCATTCTCTCCGGTCTCAAAACTCACGGATTTGAACATTTTGTAGGTAGGATTTGCTGCTTGCAGTTCGGAGACTTGAACTTGTCTGATGCCGTTTATCACCTGCCAAGGAGCTATTTATACACCCTCAATGCGACGAGATTCGACTGTGACCTCAGGGTAACGAATTCAGTGGCCACCAGCATTTATTCCAAATTCAGCAGTGGGAAATCACATAAACAATGGTAAAGTGCAAATGGTAACGGGATACCGATTGAGCATTTCAATGAACTGAGTGCGTCACGGCTGAAGACGGTTTTTGGGTATAAATAAGCTCGAGCCGGAGCAGTGGGACATCAAACAGTTACCAGCTTTGCAAAGAAGCAAAACAAACAAATTCCGCCAATATGTTCAAATCCGTAAGATCTTAAAGGAAGAAACTTTGAGGAGTTTGATTAATTACACCTTCTGTTTTACAGGCCGTCGTTGTCCTCGCTCTCGTTGCCTGCGCTGCTGCCAAGCCAGGACTTCTGGGTGCTCCTCTGGCCTACACCGCTCCTCTGGCATACAGTTCTCCCCTGGCGTACGCTGCTCCCGCTGCTGTTGTGGCCGCTCCTGCTCCAGTGGTGACAGCCAGGAGTAGCCAGGTGATCGCCAGGAACTACAATGGAATCGCAGCTGCCCCAGTGATCGCTCCTGTGGCCACCCCTCTGGCTGCCCCCGTGATTGCCAAGTACGCCACTGCTCCCTTGGCTGCTCCTTTGGCCTACACATCTCCCCTGGCCTACACATCTCCGCTGGCATACAATGCACTGCCAGCTGCCGGTCCTGTTCTTCTCTAAGATCTATAAATAAAACATTAAAATTGAAACCAAACATTTTTTGTTACTACTTTGGTGAGAGAATATGATTGGATGGGGCCGTTTTAATTGAATTAGCAACTGACATCGGGCAGTGGACATAAACAACAGTAATGACTGTGCAGTACTCCAATCCCTCAATTTGAATGCAACTCACGTATCCTCTGGACAAGCTATTGGATACCGCGGACAGTTGCTGGAAGCGTGACTTTAGTGAGTAACCAAAATTATTTGTTTTGAAGTCGAAACTGTCGGTAAAAATTCGTAACTGTGTCAAGGTTGCAAGGCCATCGAGGTAAATGAACTCTTGAGGGTTAATAATAAGAAATACTACTTGTACTTGTTGAAAAGCTTGTTTCATCCGATTTATTTTGGTAACATTTATTTATTTATTTTTTTGTTTTACAAATAGTATGTATGTATATAATAAATTAAGTATATAAATATATTTACTAAAATAAATCTGGCCCAATCTTATCTAATTAAGTTTTCCTTTAACAATTTTGATTTAATAACGTGCCAAAGATTATATGTTTAAAGAAAACTTTGGTTGAATTTGCGTTGCACGCTATGATGACCACTATTAGGATTCGATTTATTTTACGGCGGATTCGAAAGCGAACGTGACGAGTTCAGCACCAAGAAAATTAGTATGCGCCGACTCGCCGACTAACTGTTGTATGCGTAGCTCTACGGCAAATGCTTATATGAAGCTGAAAGTGAAGCTCAAGCAAGGTTACCTGAATTTATTCAAGAATTATTCAAGAAGTAAAATCTAAAATATAATACTTTCAGTTTGATGTATTTTTTGTCCTTTTAGCGTATAACATATGCATAAATATGTGAATTTGCATAAATACATATCACGATTGATATATAATTATATAATTTTTATTTTACTTATACCTCTTTTTGGCGAACCCTGATACCTATAATAGAAACAATTGGAAATTGGATTAACATATTTCCATCTGCATAGAGAATAACCTTTTTAATGACTTCAGAGTTATATGTTTAATGTGTGCAAAATGATGTTAACATGCTGGAAAATTATGGCTTCCATTCAGCCTATGTGTTCTGAAGTTTTGTAATTTATTAGGTTATAAAATATTAACTTAACTCCTATAAAGTAACATGTTACCTCGAACCCTGTAAAAACATTATTATTTGATGTCGTTATGTCAGCTTCTGTAATTATACCCTTGCAGGGTATTATAATTTTAGTCAGAAGTTTGCAACGCAGTGAAGGAGACATTTCCGACCCTATAAAGTATTTATATTCATGATCAGGATCAACAGCCGAGTCAATTTAGCCATGTCCGTCTGTCCGTCCGTCTGTCCGATAGCTGCCATAGGAAGGATCGAAAAAATGTTAGAAAAAAATTATAACTTTGTCAGTTTTCAACATATAATCACTAAATTTGATATTTGGCCATTTATTATTGTTTTAGAATTTCTTATTAAATTTCATGAAAATCGGACGACTATATCTTATAGCTGCCCCTAAGGAAAAACGGGAACAGTAGCAAAATTTTCAAAATTGTAGTCCTTAATATTATTCTAGAATTTCGGTTTAAATTTCATAAAAGTCAGACGACTATATTCTGTAGCTGCCATAGGAACATCAGAGAAATAATAGAAAAAATCATAACTCGGTTGTTTCTCAACATATTTTCATCTAATTTGAGATTCGGCCATTTAATGTTATCTTAGAATTTCGTTTTTAATTACATAGCTCAATTGTAATCTGCAAGGGTATATAAACTTCGCTTAGCCGAAGTTAGCTTCTTTTCTTGTTTTAATTGAATTTTTCCAATTTCCCCAAAGGTCAAATCTTGCCATTGAGGAACGTGGACTCTAAACCTGGTAATCCACAAGTAAACATCGAAATTGTTCCCCTTGCAATTGTTTACTTTCACTGTCAATTAGGCAAGCCGTTCCTTAAATCTCCAAACAAATAGCAGAGGTCAGTAAACCGCAACCGCCCTGCAACCTTGACCCGAATGGCCAAAACAATAAATGTTGTAATGTCACCGTCCAGTGGAGGAGTTCCCAAAATCAGTCGTGTGCGTTCATGTGTGCTTTCTACTGCCGGCTGAAGTCGGCACGTGCTCAAAATGCTTAATTGGCCGAGTGCCTGGGACCAGTCCACATGCTCGTATTCTGAGGATGCCAACAGGATCGTCCTGGAAATGCCTCTGGCCAGACACAAATGATTCCGTTTATGTGTTGGAAATGCTCACTTAAATTATGGTTATCTCTACTTTTGCAACATTCCTTGCAGCCCAAAATAAAATTTCCAGCGGTCAGAAGTCCAGCCACGTGTCCACGTATTAGCCAACTTGGATTTTTGAATTGCTCCCCACGAACCATATGGGGTATTTTGCGCCTGATAGCGAAATTGCAGTCTACACAAATATCTGTATAATTAGCCAGCCAGTGCAATTGGCTGCCCTTCGGGTTTTGTGCTGGCCCTCAAAGCCCGAAGAGTTACCAACTAATATTTCTCAGTTTCTTAGACACTTATAATGGGCCAACGGCAGCCGCGCCTTCGGAATATTAAGTAGCCGCCACGGTCGCCACTCAGTGGTATAAATATGCCAGTTGCCGTCTTCGCTTGTCATCAGTCAGCTCTTTGCTTTCAAACCAGCCAAAGCACAGCTTTAAATCAAACGCAAAGAAACCTTCATCATGTTCAAATACGTTAGTTTCTCACTTGCATGCTAGGGACTAGGGACTAATCTAATTGTTGTCGTTTTCCCTGTAGGCCGTTCTCATCTGCGCCGTGATTGCCTCTGTCGCTGGCAAGCCAGGACTACTCCATGCTCCTCTGGCTGCTGTTCCGGCACCCCTGGCAGCCCTTCCATCGCCGCTGATTGCTGCTCCTGCTCCTGTTGTCACGGCCGCCAGCAGCCAGGTGGTTGCCAGGACATTCAATGGCATTGCAGCTGCCCCTTTGATTGCCCGCGTGCCAGTTCCTGTGGCTCCGGTTCCCATCGTGCGGGCTGTGGCTCCTGCTCCAATCCTGAGAACCTTGGCTGCTCCTTTTGCTGCTCCTTTTGCTGCTCGTCTGGCTGCTCCTCTGGCTGCTCCTCTGGCTGCTCCGCTGGCTGCTCCAGTTCCTGCAGCTTTGGCTGCTCCAGTTCCTGCTCCCTTCGCCGCTCCTTTGGCTGCACCACTGGCTCCAGCTCCCATCTTCAAGACAGTGACTCCTGTGGCAGCTCCACTTACAGCTCCTGTTGCCACCCCCTTCGTAGCTCCTTACGCTCATCCCTACGCTGCACCAGTTTTGGCCAAGTACGCTGCTCCTTTGGCCTATGCTCCAGCCCCGCTGGGCTATTCTGCCCCTGCCCTGTGGTAAAAAGGAAGTGAACATTCAGGGATTAAGTAACCGCTTTGTGTGTTCAATGACTGATAGTCCTTAATAAAAATCGTTTAAATTGGTAAAAAAAATTTTCCTTATTGTTTGTTTGGCAGAGAGGGTATATGTATGTAAGTATGTACCATATATGGCTAAGGTGGTAAGGCGTTAAAAAGGAAATATAGTTAAAATTGGTATATATAATCATTAAAATGGTTCGGTCTTTTAATATGGTCTTATAGATATGAAATTCCAGAATTCTTGGCGAATCTTATTTATAAAATCTTATTCAAATTTTTTCAAAAATGTTATTTTTAAATTAGAAAGTTAGGTAATGAGAGGCATAGAGTATTAAAGCATCGACTTAAGCGTGTTCCAATGGTTCTCCATCACATTTTCCGTTCAGTTTGCTCTGTATTCCGCTTGTTCCCTCTATGGAAAAGGGTCAACCATGTAGAGTCATCGGTCAGTTTGCTTCGCAGCCTTTATATTCAGATCATTTGTGTTTCATTGTCCCAGGTTGGCTTGGTCTTCGGTTCCAAGAATTATGGCACAAGGATGTGTGTGGTTTTTTTCGGGGGACAACGCGGTGGCTGGGTGCTGGGGAGGGCTTAGATTTTTATTTGCCATACATTTGGCACCTGACTAACAATGCCAGAAGCGAGGTGCAATGAATGACCAATAAATGTTGAAATTATTTTTCTTTTTTTCACTTCCTTCGATTTTTTAAAGCCTAGACACTAGTGTTGATGTAGTGGCTTAAAGCTGAAGTTTGCCCGCAAACAGCGCAACAACAGAAAAAAAGGAAATTAGGAAAGTAATGTCGGGTAGAAAGCGAAAACTTAAACAGCAAAAGAGATAAGAGGCAAACATACACGCAATTCCTACACTAGTAAAGCCTCTTTTGCTTTAGCTACACCTACACCCCCTGCGCCGGGAAGTTTTCCCGGATTTTCCCTGGGTTGGGGGAAATTTTCCATGTCGACGTTGGTTGATTTTCAACAGCAGCGCAAACGCAGCAAAGTTTATCCTCAATTAAACTTTTTGTTGTTGCGTAAAATTGCGCTTGAAGTTGGCCCCGGCATCTGTCTCTGTGTGAGTCTGCGTATGGGGTGTGCTCACATGTACACGGAGAGAAATGATAATAAAAAACTTTATCTCATATCTCTTGACAAGGTCAAGCTGAAAGCGTGGTTTCTTTCACTACCAGAACAGACAGTTTCCTTAATTCAAGCTTCTCACTGAAAAACTTCAATAAAGAGGATCACCTCCTGAGTTGATATAAGCATGTCCGTCTGTCCGTCTGTCCGTCTGTCCGTCTGTCCGTCTGTCCGTCTGTCTGTCCGTCTGTCTGTTTCTACGCAAACTAGTCTCTCAGTTTTAAAGCTATCGACTTGAAACTTTGCACACACCCTTCTTTCCTTTGCACGCAGTATATAAGTCGGAACGGCCGGGATTGGCCGACTATATCCTATAGCTGCCATATAACTGATTGATCGGTGTTTTTAGAGTTAGAGAATTCAGATTTTGTACGCATGCTATTGTTGGCAACATAATACGACATACCAAATTTCATAAGGATCGGCCGACTATATCCTATAGCTGCCATAGGAACGGTCGGTGAAATTTTCGAAAAAAAATTATAACTTTGTCAGTTTTCAACACAATTCCACCAAATTCGATATTTGGCCACTAATTATAATTCAAGAATTTCGGTTTAAATTTCATAAAAATCAGAGGACTATATCTTAAAGCTGTCATAGGAACAATCAGGAAAATAATACAAAAAATTATAACTTCGCTGTTTCTCAAAATATTTTTATCAAATTTAAAATTTGGCCACTTACTATTATTTCGGAATTTTTGTTTGAATTTCATGAAAATCAGACGACTATATCCTATAGTTGCCATAGGAACAATCAAGGTAATAATAAAAACAAAAATCCTAACTTCGCAATTTCTCAAAATATTTTAATCAAATTTGGGATTTGGCCACTTGTTATTTTTTCAGAATTTCGATTTTAATTTTATAGTTCAATTGCAATCTGCAAGGGTATATAAACTTCGGCGAGCCGAAGTTAGCTTCCTTTCTTGTTTTTTAAAATTAAACTGTTTTTCTGTATATATGTGCAGGAATATCTTCTCTAGAACGATCCATTTCTTCTTTTACTTGGAAACTTTTTCCTTATTCAGATATTTTTAATGACAAAGAAAATCTATAGTTTTAAATTCGGCACTAGAACCGTTTTTACTGAAATACATCCACACTCCACTTTTCACGAGTGTATTTAAGTATGTATGTGAGATAGGCCATACGTCAAGCTCAGGATCCCTGCCTGCACTACCCGTTCGCATCTACCCATCTCGTCTCCCTTCCCAATCCTCTTCGCATCTTATTCGATTCCCACTCCCATTCACCATCTTCATTTGTTGGCTTAACTTTTAACTCCACTTGCCTTAATTTTTCGGCCCAAGTTTATTGTTGTTGCTCATCTGCTCGGCACAATTTTTTGGTAATTTCCGCCCTTGTCTGTAGATGAAGTAGGAAGGAGCCCCCGAACTCTTAAAAACCACTCTTTCGCTCTTTGTGGGAGGTGGTTTTCCTAACCATTCGAGCCTTAGAATTTCATTAGCTCGCTTCGTATGCGTTTTAATTTGTTGCATCATTGCCTTGTCGAGTTTTTCTTTTAATTGATTCAATATCAAGTTCTGTGCCCTGACTCTCTAACGCCCTCCCCATCAAAGTCTGTTTTATTATCATCTGCTGCCGCTGCGGGCAAAAAGTTTTTAATGCATATTTTCAAGTAATTACCAAGACTTTTTCATTAGGGTTTGCGAAATGATTAGCGCGTTCGAGGGCTGCGGTGCATTGTGCTTCATTAGGCATAGCTTACATAATATAATAGTATTTTTGTAATTATAAAATGTACTTTTTTTATCCAACTTCTTAGCTACATTTAGGTTGCAGGAGATTTCGTTTTTTTAGTATAATCTAACACCTGTTCAGGAGGTTGAGTAAAATTAGATAGAAAGAGATATTAATAGACCGATCCCGTGTAACTGAGTATCTCTAAATAACAGAGGTTCTTCTAAACCATATATATTATGGGTTTTTGATAATATTTGCTGCTCTTTTCGATATTTGCGGTACACATGCTTACATACAGCGACGGAATACATATGCGAATGCTGCACTAAATTCTTAAAGGACTCAAATGTCAAATCCGACAGGAAATGAGTGTGTCTGTGCGAGAACATCGCTGAAATCCAAGCAGACAAAGGAGCGAGGCGTTTGGTCGGACCCGTTTCCGGTTGCGGTTGCTTAGCCCCCATGGATCCCTTATCCAGCACTCTGGATCCTGGTCGGGGCTCGGATAGGGGGACTTGGCCAAATAACGGCACTCAGTCACTCAATGCGGTTGCTTAGCCTTTCAGCTACAGACCGCAAAAATCCAGCTGCCTTTTCTGGCTCTTGATATGACGACAGCGGATCGAGGGTGAAACGCATTGCACGGCGTATACGCAATACACAGTGAGAAAGTTCACAGATAGTTGGCAGTAAAAGTTTTTTAGAGTAGGTTAGGTTATATTTTATTTTAATTTAATATAAGCAATAATTTTAATGCCTAATTAAGTATTTTTCATTTAATAAACATGTGAAATCGAAAGTATTTAAAACCAAAAACACAAGATTTTAACGCTCATTCTTAATTTAATTTTAATTTTTCATTTCAGTTTTTTGTAATATTTTTAATGATTTTAAGGTGACAAAATTAGTTCTTAAGGCAAAAATTGCTTTATGATTCCAGATTTATTTTTTCTTCAAGTGTACGTATACGTGATTTGTTTGCCAGAGCAATTTACATGCCCCTGCGATGGATGAGATGTGCGACAGAGATGGCGCTGCCAGATGCCAATGGAGATGGTGAATCGAATGGAGATGTCGAACGTCGGATTCTTTTGCGTGTGATTGTGGGCAATGTGGGCGATATCTGGGCACTGTGGCTGCCGGGCGATGGGGGCGTGGCTGCTGGCACTTTGACATTCGCCACCCTCGCGAAATTTTCAATTTCCGTGCGCGCCAGGTGACGCCGAAGCGCAGCTTTAATCGCCAAGCCCAAATGCAAATCAAAAGCGACGCGTGGTTAAGCGGCTAAGTAATGAGCAGCTGTCGGATCCCAATTTGCATTCGCGCCAAAGCCAACGCCAAATGCAATTGACAATAGAGCGAATCGACAAAAGCTTAATCAGAAATAATAGAAAAAAGCATCGGGTTGCTCTGCTGGTAAAAAATAAAACAAGATAAAATAGCTTTGCCATGTCTGTTTCTGCATGCCGGCAACGCTTCGGTTCCTGTCAATTGCCATGAGCTGGGGGATTTAGCTGAGCTAAGCCTTTTCCATTGAATGCGGATTATTACATTGATTTTTCGCCAATATTACGCATACCTAGGGTAAGCGAAAGGTGAGCTGGGAAACACAAATGACTTGATTGGAGAATGAGATTTTTGAAATTTAAAAGTCTAAACTCCAGGGCTTATTAGCAGAAACGGTTCTGTCACTTTATGGTCTTTTAATTATTAAACCATTATAACAAATTATATAGAAAATTGTAGAAATATAGGAGACATGTGATTTAATATATTTTATTTTTATACCCTTGCAAGGTATTACAATTTCAGTCAGAAGTTTGCAACGCAGTGAAGGAGACATCTCCGACTCTATAAAGTTTATATATTCTTAATCATCATCCGTCTGTTTGATTATACGCAAAGTAGTCCCTCAGTTTTGAAGTTATCTGAATGAAACTTTGCAGGTAGTCTTTTATAAGCTCTCACTCCTACATAAGTCGGAACTCGCCTGATCGGACGACTATATCATATAGCGGCCATGGGAACGATCGAAAGAAATTTTGAAAACAAATGTCAGCTTTCAACATATAATCACCAAATTTTATATTTGGTCATTCTTCCAGAATTTCGAACTAAATTTCATAAAAATCGGACGTCTATATCCTATAGCTACCATACGAACAATCGGGAACAATAGGAACTATCGGCAAAAATTTCAAAAAAAAGACACCTTTGCTATTTCCCATTTTAGTTTCATATTTCATAGTTTGATTGCAATCTTCAAGGGATATAAACTTCGGCAAGCCGAAGATAGCTTTCTTTCTTGTTAATATTTGTACCAAAAATCAAGTGAAAATTTATGCCTGGCTTTATTCCTGCAAAGGACATCGTAATTCCAAAGTTTTCAACCTTTTCCTTAGTCGCAAGGCCTAAACAAAGGAAAGATTTCCTTGGATTCCGTCTTCCGGTTAATAACCACTCCTTTGTACTGGCGCTGTGAAGGAGGAATGAGGAAGGAGAAAGCTTTCTCCGAAGTTTGTTTTCAGGGAAAGGGTTTCCTCCTCTGGCACTCGCCCACACACACACGGGCACATGTGCTGACGCAGCTCCTTCAAATCCGCTTTGAGTAAAGATGGCGAAAAATAATTAATTAAGAAGTGCAAATCATAGCAAAATTATGCGGGCTGCCAAATTAAAACGAAAGTAAACGCCAACAACAGACACATGCAGCAGGAAAAGGGGGAAACTGTGGGATGTAAGCAAAATTAAATGCTTGGCGACACGAGATGAAAGATACACGGAGTGGAAATGGGGAATGATTTGGGGAGAGCTCAGGAGGGAAAGTAAATGAAGGATTGGCGGTTTGCGCTGATTGGCAAGTTGTGGTGTTTCAGTTACAATGAGTGGGCACCCTAATTTTTGTTTCACTTTATTATTTGTTATTTGTTTAATTTTAGTTATTGAGCAGTTATTATACTAAAATATAAGTTGTTCGTTAAGTTTATATGTTACATATATATGAAAATTTCAAGATTAACAGCTTGTATTATAAGCTTTTGCCAATTGAGTATGTACTTTGTATTTTATATTCAACACGACATATATATTTTGATTTTATATTTTATAGATCATTTAACTCAACCTCTAGCTTATTATTTTGTTAAAAATCTTTGCATTTCACCATCTAGATTTTACCAGTTCACTTTTCAATGAATATGAGAATTGAGAACCCAAAACTTAATAGAATTCACCTGTCGAATTCTTCCGTGCCATACTTCCAGATTATAAATTCTGAAGAACAATTTGGCTGGCCAAACACTTGGTGGTCTGATTGTCTCACCTGCCCCCACTATCCCCTGGCTGCGACCTTCTCTCATTTTCCATCCAATTCTGGGGGAAAAAAAAGTGAAACTGCTTGGGGAAAAACTGCGGTATCAACTGCAACTGCCAAGGCTATTTAAAAGCTTCAACTCGAACTCAATTGAACTCCTTGGGTGTCGCTGGGATCCCGTCTGGTTGGCCGCCCTTTCAGCCCATCTCACCTGGCAGCATGGAAACCTGTGGGTCGGGTCGACTAGCAAAACTCAGTCACATCACCTGAGGGCAATGGGCGAAGGCCCGGCACTATAATCACAAGAGGCTCCCAGGGTCGACTCGGTGTGTCTGTGTATTTAAACTTTTGTAATAATCTACGGCAAATGCGAAACGTCAGCGTCTTCACTTGCCTGCCACTCCGCCGTTCTGCCGCACTTGCTCCCCGGAAAAGTTGTTGGCGCCATTTTGCTTTTGCTATTTGTGTTGCGACTTTTGTTGACGCCGACTCCAGATGCAGCTCCCGGCGTTCAAACTTTATCTTTGCCCAAAATTCATTTTCAAACATTCCAGGAGAAACTGCAAATTGACTGTTTAATTGCAGCGAACTTGCATTCTAGATGTCAGCGACAACATATGCATCGGGCAGTCATCGCCTTTGGGGTCTCATCTGGACTGTCAGCTTGGGAAAGTGGAAAGCGATAGGTTTAATTAATACCTTAATACTAAAGCACGTCATAAAATATTTCTCACTGAAGTTAATAAAAACAATTTCTTAAATAATAATGCTTTGTAAACCTTTAAGAGCTGTATATTGTTTAACTTCTTCGTTAAGTTCGACTAATTTTAAGATGGTAAATTGTGTATATACACCAATTGTAAAAAAGACATGTAAATGTCAGTATTTTATAAAGCAAGATGAAGTTGCAAGAATGGGTTTCCTGCCCTTTATTTTGTGTGAAAAAAATATATATTTGGGCTATTTATAACCATCTCCTGAAAGTGATTTAACCAAGGTGACCTTTGAAACAGTAAACCATTTTGGCAATCCCTGTGATCTTCTTCGTCATTCTCACTCCATTCATTCTGGACTCCAACTCCTCCTTACTTAAAACGGTGAGCCAATCATTTCACTTACGTTTTCATTTTGTCAAGCGTCAAAAGTAATTTGCATTTAGCAAATATTTGCAGGCCCCTTCAAGCCCCTTCTCCAACCGTCTCAGCCAACCACCGACAGCATCCTTCTTGGCGGACGAACATCAAAGTGGCGTCCCGCCATGCGTGTCAAAGGCGTCGGCATAGCTTTAAGTGTGACTCGCTTACCGCTACGACTGTCAGACGCTGGAAGCCCAAAAGGAATAGATGGGGACTCCCCCTTACATTTTTTTCGTACCCCTGGCGCTTTTGCGGTGCGAAGGCGTCAAAAGTGAAGCCGTCAACAGCGGCGACGACGTGGCTAAAATGAATTTTCAACTCAAGTGTTGCCAGGACTTAGCCTCCGGCTAAGCAGAGGGGCTAATTTTTTTGATGGATTTCGAGGCATGTTCTTTTGTGTGGGGGAAAGGTCTCACGAGGAGAGCCATCGTTTATGGCTGCCTTATCGTTGTCGTTCATTATATGTTCAGTTGGTAAAACTTTAAAATTGATGCGAATGCAGGCGAAGATTCCAGGCACAGGAAGAAATTATTTATGAACTTGGAAAAGATTTATTTATAATAAAGCCTTCTTGGGAATCTTTGAGTCGATGTTGAGGCCTATCTAAGATGTTTATAATAAATTGTTATATAATACTTTTAATACAGTTTTCCGTTTTTATTTTTTAATTTGAGATGGCAATCTGCAAAATATTACTTAACAAAAAATGGGCATGGACAACTGGTCTTAATCCCATTACTTTTTCTGTGCACCTATTTCAACTTGGGATTGATCAGTCTTCGAGTTATTGTTTTGTTTCGTTTCGTGTGGGGCAGCGATAACTTGGTGTGGTTTTTAAGCTGGCTTTCCTGGAAAAGCGGGCTGGGATTCGGCGAGCGGCAAGCGGAGAAGCTGCGCCGATGGTCCTTGTTGTTTGCTTTGAATTTTTCAAATCGCCCGTCCCAACAACAACTATTTGGTAAAGCTTTTTCCCAGCCACCACCGCTCCAGAGCTCCAGTTTAGCTCCTGTGCATTTTGTTGCACTTCCACGGTTGCTGCCCCCGCGGGTGGATCCATAAATTGTACAACTGATGGGCGGAGAGCGATTCCATTAAATGCTGATTGGACCGAAGTTGGTTTAGAAGTTGCCGGGTCCTGAGCAGTTTTCAGTACGTAAAATTTTATTATTTTAAGAGGAGGACCGATCAAGGTATTCAATCTGATGACAACTTTTAATATAATGGTATCTTAAAGCTTTATAACTTAATAATTATAAGTATGCGAGGTATAATTTTCTTTTTTTTTAATATATTTTATAAATTATTACACATAATGATGTGGTAAAATTTTTTTAACGTCATCAGATTGTCAATAATAATATAGTTGGTTTTGCAGCATTTTAAACAAATTTGAACAACAAAAATACTTCTTAACGAGATGAGATAAAAGGGATATTGTTTGATCAATTTCAAATATGTACATATATCACAATTTGTTATCTTTTGTTATATAAACCAGATATAAATTACAATTTATTAAATAATTTGTTTCTAAATCGGCCAAATTGTGTTTTTAAAATCAACCAACTGTGACTGTTTTCAGAGTTTTGAAAAATTATACAATTTTTATACCCTTGCAGGGAATTTTAGTTTCAGTCAGAAGTTTGCAACGCAGTGAAGGAGACATCTCCGATCATATAAAGTATATATATTCTTGATCAGCATCAACAGCCAAGTCGAACTAGCCAAGTCCGTCTGTCCGTCTGTCCGTTTCTTCGCAAACTAGTCCCTCAGTTTTAAAGCTATCTGAATAAAACTAATTCTAAAATTTATGTCAAAGCTCTTTAAAACTTTTAATCCAACCCTCTGGCACCTTTTACGCGCACACATTTTGTTGCGAACTTTTTAGCATTTTTAAGCATTGGAGCTGTGCTGGGAAAAACCTCTTTGTTTTGCTTTTGACGATGGCTCTGTCTTCGCTCCTGCTTCCTGCTCCTGGCCCGTCCACCTCCTTTACCACCGGACACACGTTGGATGCACAATGCGCACGTGTTCAATAACAATTGTGTTGCATACCTTAGTGCGCCGGACAAAAGGGTGGCATTAAATTTTAAAGCTAAGCTCACACAGGCATCGCCGCGCAACGCGTCAAACGATTTACAGCAAATCAATTAGAGCTAAGAACTTTTCCAGCGCTAATTGCAAGAGATTTTCCCCGTCTCCTGCTGCTGCTGGTGGTCCTTCTCTTTCTTCTCCCCGATTCTCACAGTTTTCCCGAATTTTCTTGTTGACTTAGTTGCTAGAGACGAAAGCGCAGCGAGGCAGCCAAAAAACGGAGCATGAAAATAAAATAAGTTCCAGATGGACAAAGGAAACGCCTCATCCCCAGCTCCCGATGAGTTGGTTCAACAGAATTGCCGGGGATTTATCATGGAGCGCTTTTGTAAGGCTTTTCGGGCACTTGCCGGCCATGTCTGCATTGCGTATTTCCTATTCGTGCAGTCTAAATTAATGTGCAAGCCTTTTAATTACACGACAAATAAGCAAATAGCCCAAAAAACTTTTGCTCACTTTGTGAGAACTTCAAGATGAAAAGCAGCGAGTGAGCCATGAGAAAAATCAGAGAATTCGAGGGATGCAAGGTTTCTGGTTTGTTTTTAAGAGGAGAAACTACATCAGTAAATATATTTATGAAAAAGAATAATTTTAAGTATCATATTTATTAGGTTACAAATAAAATCAATTGACATTATCTCCAAATTATTTATATTTTTAAAAAGTTAAAGCTCGATTGGTTGTTTGGTCCTACTAAAGGCGTTTAATTGAGGAATAATAAACTTACATAAACAATAATTTTATGTATTGAAATTAAAAATTATTATTTATTATTCATATCTTTTGAACTTACTGAAAAAGCAATATTATCCACACAATGACTTGCCAAAAATATACATAACATATTTGAACTTTCTCCTAACAAGAACTTTATTTATCTGATTAAATGATATATTGATTTATTCCCATTGTTGGTATTTCGAAAGCCTTAGTTAGTTCATTAGCCTAAATTGACTCGCCATCCCTGATTAGCCTGCAACATTAGTTTGGCTTACAAGGCTCAGTGTGTGTGTGTGTGTGTTGGCCACTAATTAATTTGGCTTTGACTCGGAGAGTTGAGAAATCGCCGCATGCTTTTGTTGACAAATATTTCTTGAGGCCAGCGGCAATGCGGTTGATTCACGACTTTTCTTTCGTCGGCCTCCGTCTCTCCGATCCGCACTTTAAATGTAAAATCGAGGAAAAGTTTATCAAAATGCTGCTTAATCAGCTTTATTTACATTTATAGAATTTCCTCTGCATTTTTGCATCGAGCAAAAAATAAAGGCAGAAGGAAACCAAAAAGGAGTAAAAGGTGGTTCAGCAAGGAGAGGGTGGAAGCATGGCGTAAAATGCATTAAAAGCGAGGCAAACAACTCTGAGGGGAACTGGAACTCTCGCAGGACTTTTGCCACCGCACCTCATTCAAAAGTTATGCATTTTCAAGTGTCTGGGTGAAGGTCCTGACACTGAGAAAAATACATATCCAATTCAGTGCTTTATTTCGCAATTAAATTACTGTTTTTTAACTTTAAATCCTCAATGTAATCTCTTGTAAAATTAACCTCTTTCAGTTCCAAATTAAAAATATTATATTAAATGAAAACCATTTCAAAATGTTACACAAATTTTTAATGTGTCTTTTTACTGTTCAGGGACACTGTGGTCCGAGATCGGGATCGGAGTTGGTCCCTGTTCCTGGCTGCTCCTGTGGCAGCTCCTCCTGCTGTTTACAAAGCTACTTAATCGAAGTGCTGCCGATGCCGCCGCCGCTGGCATATCCTGAATTTCCCTGCCGCGACCCCTCCGCCTTCCGCTGCTTTCTGTGTACATTAAATGCAAAAATGTTTTTTACTCTCTGGTCTGGCAGTTTTTTTGCGGGGTTGTGTGCATCCATTTGCTTTCTGTTTGCTTCCGGTTTTCATTAATGGTCTTAACATAAAAATACAATTTGCTGACGTTTAACTGGTTTGGCGGACGTTAATAAATTTTTAAGCGTTGTTTGATTTAATTTTTTCGCCACCATTTCTGTGACTCCCCGAAATATGCCGGGTATTGATTGATTGCCTCGCCTCCCCTGGGATGTGATCCAGCCGGAGGCTCTCCAGCTGGGCAAAAGTGTTGGTGATGGCTAAGTGTGTGGCCTGGAGGGTTTTCCGCCTGATCACCCTTCCAATCAATCTGTTTACGCTTATGGATTTGCCAGCCGGAGTAATTGCACTGGGGAGTACTCGGATAAACACAGGAATTGCTAAGTGTTTGTTTGGGGAGGCCAAGATTTGATCAGCTTATTGGGTTAATTTATTTGGTAGTGCTGGGGAACAGAATACCTTTATGTCTATGCATTTTATCCTTACCAACATGCTTTTCCTATATTATATCTTTATTCTAACTGAAACTTTTATGAACGACAGCAAATAAGTCTCAAGCAAGCGAGTTTGAAAATGTTTCGAATTAAAGGAATTCGTTTATTTTTTTTAAACACCAAGTGAAAGTACGTGTGAAGGTAACACTGACTAAATAACTGAATTGTCCCGCCACCATTAAACTTTATTAATATTTAAAATATATTGAAATTATAATGAAATATGTCGAAAAACAAGAAAGCTTTATTATACATATAATATTCGTTTAAGCTTGTAGCTTAATGATACATTAGTCACGATATGACATAGTCGCTATACATACAAAAGCCATGCTTATTTATAGGCATATGTTTAGAATAAGTCCGAGACTAGTAACTACTAATCACTGCCTAGTCGATAAAGATAGGGTGAATTATTATTTAATTTTTAGTTTAGTTATAGAAAAGAGAGAAATAACGTGCTATGAATCACTATTTGTTTGAAAATTAGAATAACACAAAATGATTTGTATATCCCATTCTCAAACTCCCATGAATCATAGTCAGCGCTTCCGGAGTAGTTGTTTACGCTTTAATATTTTGTTTGATACAGCCCACCTGGTCTATGAATTCAGATAAAAAATTGCCTGGAATGACCTATATCACGTACGATATAGTACTGATGACTGTAATCAACCTGCAATGGAGCTCTTGCAATTTTTAATTAGCACAATAAACTGTCAAATGTTCTGTTAATTCGATTTAATTGTGGAAACAATGTCCTGACTGTGGCCCATCTGGCACAACTGACAATGGAGCGTTTGGGAAAATCGGGAAACTGGAAACTGGGTGAGAAGAGAGTCCAACAGTCCTGCACCTGTTACTGCAGCTACTCGAATTTCCCCCGTCTCCATGATTTCCACACACCCCACCCTGCGTCCGGCATCCCGTCAGCCTTTTCATTTAATTGCGGTTGACTTTTGGGGTTTTGACTTACACAGAGAAATCAGAGAGGGAGCTGGGTCCCGGGGAAAGCCCTCTCCACTTGGCAACAAAATGCCAATCATCAATCAAGGTGATTTGTTTCAATGCCCCCCAGCCACACATTTCACGCTGTTGTGCATTTCGGAATGGACAGACACCGATAGCGGTCGAGGGGTTAAGAGGGGATTCTGGTCGGTGCTTTTGGAGGAAGCGGAATGCGGAGGGTAGGGTATGCGGAGGCTCATTCGGACAGGCACATGTGGCCAATCACTTGCATACACTTCAATTGCTGTGGTTTACTCACTCTCCTCCGCTTCTGGTAACAAGTTTATGCGAGGATGCCAGTCATTAAACATGGCTGGGTCGGATGGAACTCAACTGTCCCCGTAAAATTGACTAAAAATCAGTTCAACAGAAAATCGAAATTCAACAGAATGATAGCGGTGAAAAACTCCTAAGATCATTGCTAACCTACTCGTCGTCAACCCTCATCATAAGAGCTCATTAAATATAATATCAATAAATATTAATATTTTAACTTAATTTATATTTATTTACGTATTCAATTTGTTTTTAAATAACAATATTTATAGGAAGATGCAAGTTCCGGGGAATTGCCTGCGCATAAACGAAGTAGCCGTGTCTTCCGCCCGAGTGTTGTTGTTCATCAATGAATTCAATCACGAAAACGCAGCCCCATTTGGCCGACTCCCTTTCTCTGATGTCTATTCATACACACTCGAACACTCGAACACTCCAACATCCAAACACTCACACTCAGCTGACAACACTCCTTGCCGCACTCATCCATTCGTTGCATATTCATGAGCCAAATGCTGGCCGCCTTGTTTGAGTTACTGACGTGGCTTTGATTTAATTGCCTTGATTTTGTCTATAATTTATTTTAAGCCTTATCCTCTGCCCACAGATCTCCAAGCTTTTTTTACCACCAAAGGTTTTTATCTCAGAATTTTAGTATTCAGTACACTTCAGGTTAAGGTAAGGCTTTTCAAAGCTGCAATGGAATTTTATGTCCCGAAATTGAGCAACAAATTGTAAGGAAGTATTTAGCTCTTTTAACCTGCCTAAAAGAGGAGACATTTTTACTTTTATCCCCTATCCGCCGATCCTTCTGGAAAACCGCAATAACACATTTTTAGCGCTTTAAAAAAAGTTGCGAGGCTACCGTTATTTTCACGCGCCGCTCACTCTCGCAGCCATGCCGTGCACGCCAAGAAAAATAAGAAGGAAAACTTGCTGTCTGCGGGTCTGCTTCGTCGCCCAATCCCCACCCTCTCGTTCCCTCGCTTGCAGCCATGTTTCATACTTTTTACGTATATTTTTTTAGCGCGCTTTTTTTAAATTCCGAAAGAGGTGTGCGCATAAATTTTTGCGTGCCCTGCAGGCGAATTCTTTATGCAGGATATTCCGCAGTAGCAAAAATGGGAGGTTAAAGAACGCGGAAGAAAGAAAGAAAGTTGGGAACTAAATTCGGATTAAGGCCAGACTGATTGTAATTTGATTTGGCTTTCCCTCCGCACCTTCTACCGCCGTCTACCACCGATTTTGGTTATTTCATTTTCCAGGCGACAACAAATGTCATTTCCTGTCGCCGTGTGATTTGTGACCCGAGAAATCGTAATCGCACTTTATCTATTAGTTACATTTTCTTGCCACGCCTCCATCGAGCTCCCTGGTCGTCCTTTAATGAAATTTACTCGGGTCGCCCCGTTTTCTATTTACTTTTGTGGCATGAAATTAATAAAGGTCCTTGATTCCCCTTCCCGTTTCCTTTTCGGCTTCGATCGGTAAAAGGCCAAGTGGAAACTTAATCCCCAAGGAAATTATGTGAAAAATGAGCGTGGGGTTTGGCTTTTGTCCGGCATTTTCCTTTTCCTCCCAGGTTTTGTATTATTTTCTTGCGTTTTTTTTTTTGCTCTAAGTTGTTAAACGGCGAATAGCAGTAAATATTTTTGTTGGTTGGCTTAAAACATTCAGCGTATGGCCGGAAATACAAACTAAGGGGAGACGGGCGGTGAAATGAAGGGTATATCAACAAAAGCAACGAAACCCCTTTTTTTATTTCGTGTTTGGGGCTGTCCTTTTCCTTCATCTTCTACCGAATCGGAGGTTCATTTTTAAGCTGCGCAATTATCATTAAGTGGTTGCCGCTCCTAAAAGTCAAAGGCGTCGATAAGTGGTTGAAAAGAGGGGAAGCAGCTCAGAAATAGGTTAAATATATTTTCCAATATATTATATTTTGTATCTTAAAAAAGTAACGAAGCATGCGAAAATAATTAAATATTTTGTTGTATGAAAAATACAGCTGGAAAAGTAGGGATATTAATCGAATCTTAAACAAAGATATTCAGATATTTAGAATGAAAATCCAATCCACTATGTATGTAAGTATTTATGCACTTTAATATTTATTTACTTAGTATTAAACACAATAACTTAATATCCCCCCCTTAATGTGGTTCAATAACAACGCCCTTCTCTGACTTCTTTACAGAATCTTTTTTCAGGGACTCGTGGCATGTTTCCTCCTCTTATTTTTTACATGGTTCGTTTTAGGTTTTTTTCTGGTAATTGTAAAAAGGTTGCCAGCAATTTTGTTCAATTTGTATGAGTCCCTTTTTTGCTGGCTCTTCGTGCGGATGTTTTACGTAACGGATAATTTGTGCGCCACACTGCGTATAAGTTATGCGATGACTGCAGAATCCGGCTAACACATGGGCTTAGCACAAAGGGAGCTACCTTCGTGTGATGGATAGATTTACTCCATTAGGGGAAGGGAGGAACTTCGTCTAATCAGAACAATTGTCTTTGGTCCTTTGTAGAGCTCCTCAGACGGTCCAAAGTGTCAATTACAGTCGGCCACGTGGACGGATTGAGTGAGGGTGGTCAGGTGGAAGTTATGGTGAGGCATTGGGATGTGGAAATTCACCTAATGCTTATGTAATTGTCAGCTCATTGTTTTGGTCCAGACATAACACACTAATTAGGCAGAAGCATACGCAATTAATTAGGTGAAATTTAACATGAGACTAAAATAGAGACAAAATATAACAGTTTCCTATAGGTGCAACACTTTAATTTGATTTTACATAAAACAATCATTTGAGCAGTAAGTGATTAGACAAATCCAAAGTTAATTTTAAAATATTTTCATTTACTTTCAACATTATTGAGTTCTCACAAAGAAGTACTTTAGTAACGAAAACAAGTCAAGCCTAAAAATATAATTAAAGAAAACGTAATCAGAATTAAGCCATCTAGAAATTGACTTGGTCATTTGCATTGTGTACGATAATTAAATATTTCGAATTAAATCTTTAAGCTGGCCATCGAATGCACCTAAATGTGCGGCAGGTCAGGCACCCTCAACCTGGGATCTGCATGACCCTTTCACCTGCACTCGGCACCTGCGTGCAAGCTCTGTTTTCAGTTTTCTGTCTTTATTTCATTTTAATTACATTGCTTTTAAATTTAACATTGCTTGGGGCCATTTGATGGCTTCAGGGCTCTGGCAGTCAAATCAGGCGTATGATAAATTGATTGCAAACGCATATACATAAGGACGTTCTTATTCATGCATGCATTTATGTGTATATACAGTGAGGTATTTATAAATGTATCTGCTGTGCTTGTCTGGCATTGGGACTTCTGTGCTCGGCCTGCTGAATCGGAGCTTTAATAAAATTGTATGCATAAATTGCCTTTAATTGAATTACATTTAATTATTCCGCCAGACATTTTGCTGAGAGTTTGTTGCCAGAATGGATTCTGTTTCTGTTTCTGTTTCTGGCGCTTGTCGGTGGTGTCTGATTTGATATAGTCAATATTGTTGTACAAATTAATGTCCTTGCCCTGCTCCACCAGTCCTTGTTTGCTTCTGTCATCGGAAACGACTTAATTTTGAATAATGTTGTTAAGCAGTTAATTTATTAAGAATGCTAATACGATTATTTAATGTCTGCGAAGGGACTTTATTATCTTTGGTTCCGTAAATGATGTAATAATGGTGTTATTTTGTTAGGCTTACTATAATGTTTTTCTTAGTTATAATTATCACTAAACTGAAAATCAGCATTGGAAAATAATAGAAGCAGAAAATAGACGCCAACAATACAATTAATTATTTAATTATGTGCTTAAAAAAAGGAAAAAAGTCTTTGGTTAAGTGTATACAACTGAATCCG
Source organism: Drosophila truncata (assembly GCA_008042515.1). NCBI lineage: Eukaryota > Metazoa > Arthropoda > Insecta > Diptera > Drosophilidae > Drosophila > Drosophila truncata. Next base: position 30,404 of record VNJQ01003710.1, on the reverse strand, counting down.
AAAGTTTAATTAATTTCAAACTGAACATTAAAGCTCTTCCCTCGCCATCGAACTTTTCGCTTATCCCAAAACCAAAAAGAGGCCGCAGAGCAACGGACCGGCAACCGCCGAAACATTTCAAAGACAAGCCACCATCAGCAGAAACACCGCCAACATTCACCATCACCGCCAAGACCACCACGAACAACACCAACAGCACCAAGGACACCTACCAAAAACGACAACAGGACCATCAGCGGTGCGGATGACGACAATGGATTAACTCAAACTCAAACCTTGTAACTGCCTGACCGCACAGACACTGGAGGAGCGGGCACCCTGCGGGGCAGACGGTAGATTGGCGGGAAGGAACTGAGGGCCAGTTGATGGCCACATGTCACAGACATTATGGAATCATGAACTTATGTGCACCTGTGCGTGTGTCTCGGAGCTGCGTGTGCAGAAGGGGGCTGCGGACTCCATTTTGGTTATTCCAGCGTGGACTTGCGGTCAAGGAGAGCGTTTTGTGGTCGAGTTCGAGATGGCAGCGTGACATTGCATGCATCAATAGAGGGGCTAAATCTCAGCTTTCTGTATATGTAATAATCCTGGGAATTGGATAATGAGTATCATAACTATAGAATATAATCTATATATATATATTTTAAAAAGTTTTTAAGAGCAGAAATCGCTAATCTAATGGGATATACTTCCCGAATGTAGGATATCCCTCTAGACAAACCCTCACGCCACCATCCCTAATCCCGGACCATGCTATTCCGATCATCAATCAAAGTGTTTTGTTACGACTTTTGTACGTCATGTTCATGCCTGGAGCTAGCGCTCTTTGCATCCCATCCGATTCCGCTCTTTGCAGTCCCCATATCCCTTTCCCTACTCCTCCCGGGACAGGGCCAGTCATGTGGAGGTGTGACTGCGACACAGGAGACGACATTTATGGTGTCGTCGAGAAGGATTCCCATTACAGCCGTCAGACAATCAATCACTGGCGCACCGAAATCAATTGTCGCAGCTCCTATTTTCGTTTTCAATTCCATTTCGCCAAGTATTTATGAGGCGCCTCGATTTGTAATCCTAATGAGGCGTAATTAGAAAACATTCGATTTCATTTCGCTGGCATCAATCAATGGCGCTTTTTATCAGTCCCGTGACACTCGGGTAAAACTTTCACCAACTTAAGTTTCAATTTTCTCATTGGTAATCCTCCTATACGCCGCACCGCCTCCAGTTTCTGTTTGTTGTCCTGATTGCTGCTTAAACTTTTCTTTCGCTCTCGGCCCACTTGCTTGTGATTAAGCTTTATTGTAAAGAGGTTTTTGTGCGCCTTTTGATTTATAGATATTGGATCATAGCACTCGCCCTCCACCAACCGTGCCAAAGCAACTGTTGTCAGTCCTTTGTGGAGTTGCGGAGAAGGAACTTTCTAAACTCGGAGAGGGTGTAACAGGATAGGATTATGCACATATATCTGATAGCTAGGGATATTTTTATAAGCAGGGGAAACTTGTATGCTTTTATGTTCAGTAAGAGGGAAAATATATTTTAAATTACCTTTATAACATAACTTAATTAATAACTTAATACCATACTTTCAATTCATAAATACTCTCAAATGAACAATTATTAATTTAGTTATTTTTTGTGAGGGTATAGGATAGCGCATTCCCTATTCGGTGATGATTGTCATCTTTACAATTTAGCTGTTCTCACAATTGCTTTTGTTGCATTCTTTCAGGCGCGCGGCTGTACTTGTTTACAGGCAAACGCCTGGTCTAAGGACCCCGGACCCAGGACCCTGGATGCTGGACATTGGCCCAAACAGCCGCCGTTCGACATCCTTGACAGCCGCACAATTTGCTGCTGCGTTTTTGTATCTCTCACAGAGCTTGTTTGTTTGCGCCATAGAGCGCTTTGCGGGTTACACAGAAAGAAAAGTAAAAATTATCTAGATTTTTCATACCGTTTTCTATCCAGCTTAATCTTGAATTATATTTTAGGAATGTGGCTTAAGTTCACAGAGTATTCTGCCGAAATCAAGCTGAATTGATTGGATTCAATTTGGAAACGAGTATATTAGAGTCCATTGTGCGGTTCAAAATATAAATTAATCCGAAGAAGGATATTTTTTTCATTGTGCCTTCGGAGAGTGTGTACACTGTTGTTGGGCAGCAAAAAGTTTGCGCACTGATTGCAAACTTGTTTCAATTGTTTCGTAAACCAAACCGAAGGGAAGCGCCCAGAAGAGTCCCAAGGGGCGGGTGCTGGGGGGGCGCCTGGACTTGTGGGTTGCTTTTTCCGCCATGAAAGTCAAGGCAAAAGCAAAAGCGTCTAGTGCCGAGGCCAAGGCAATTCGACTGCATATTTGTGTGGCTTAGTTTCCGTTTTACAGACGAAACGAAATGAAACGAGCGGCATAAAAACCCATTGAAAATTTGCATACGAAAATGAAATTCAAATAGGTTTTCCATGTCCCTAGCAATCACTTTTGGAAAGTCCCATCCAAAAAAAGAAAACAACAAATAGTGGAGAGAAACTTTCGCTTTTCCTCGCTGGCTTAAGCTCGATATTTATGATCCAATTCAATACAAAGGATATTTCATCTTTGAGGTTTAGCCGGTTCGCAGTTTTAATCTAAATCGTTTGACTGACTTTGTTTATCGAGACTTTTCTTTAGTCGCTCATCTCCGATTGAAACTCGAACTCTAAGTGATTTTTCATTGACTTTGTAATGCAAATAGCCTGTCTATACTTTTGACTTTGTCTTCTGTCGTCCCGTCTTTGGGCCTTTTATCACGGAAGTCTTGGGTTACAGCCCCTCAACGATTCGAAAGCCAATAAAATGCAAATTTTTTCATCGCGTCAGCAAAGCCTAGGTGAAAAGTCCTAGAGGTGGAAATTTAGTTGAAATTATTATTTAAATAGAAAGATTAAAAGAATATTATATTTAATAATACAATTGTTTAAATGAGATATTATTAGAAAGCCTTTCATAAGTATTTTGGTTGGATTAATTTAAGTAGCTTATATAACACTCATGATCTCATCCCCAATGGGCTGATGAAATCAAAAACTTGAAGCGCAAACTCATTTCCATCAGCATCAGACTTGACTTGAGCTGGGGCCCTCGACCAGCAGCCATTGATTTAATTGTAAGCTGTTGAATTTTGATGGCTTTTAATTGTCTTAAGACCGGTTCAGCAAAAACCCAATCAGGAGTCCTTTGATAGCCCATGACGGTCGGACGGAAGTCGGGGATGGGCGCCGAGGGCCTCCCGTTGTCAGCAGAATAGTTGGAAATTCCACTCAGGGCCGACTACTGACCCACTTATTGGTCACTTCTGGGTCTGTGTTTCCGCTGGACACCCATCCCCCGGCCGTCGTCCGAAGTCAGCCACTTGACTAAACAGCACTCAAATTTGATTTTGATTTATGTTGCCCAACAGTCCGCACCGAGCTGCTGGCCCTGCCACACTTTTCCGACATACGCTTTCCACTTTCCACTTTCCCTTCGGGTCCTTGTAACTCCTTCCCATAACTACAATTGCAGGCTCATAACTTTGCCATCTATCGCCGGTCCCTTTCATATTTACATGCTCCTTACACGCGCATTGGCCTGAAACGGAAATTGAGAAGAGTTTTCACGCAGCGAAAAGTGTGTTCTCACATTGAATAGTAAAATATATATTTTTAAAATTAACAAATGTAAGAAAAAAAGGTATCATATTCTATTTAATAAGTAAAATAGAGGATAATTTTTTTATAATTAGTTAGTTTCAGTGTTGTTTCTTCCTGTGCAATATTTTCCGTTCTGAAAGAAGGGTTGCCCCGAAACCTATTGAGTGCTATTGAGTGCTCGTGAAGCAAACGGTTTTCCCTTTGTTTTCCGTCTGCATCCTTTGGCCAGGACAAGCACCCACCACTGCCCCCCAAATAGTCTCACAATGGAAAATACAATTTTCGCAATCTTTGCTTATCTTTTCATCTCTCTGTGGTTGGCTGGTTCGTTGTTGCTGCTGCTGGCCAACCAGAAAATCGGTAAAAAGCTAAGATCTAAAGGGGGCGGCAAGTGGTAAAGGCCCTGGCCAGGTCCAGGATGTGTTGGCGGTGTATTCTTTGTTTGTCGGCAATGCCGGTAATACTACGTTGGTGCACATAAGCACATAAGCATCGGTTATGGGCGAGGTTCGCTGGAAAATATTTCATCTGTGCTTCAATTATTGGGGTTAGCTAATATTATATTTTATTTGAAAATTTGTATCAATGAAAAGCTTAAAGGAAGCTGCGATAAAACATTTAATCAGTAAATAAATTGCCATTTCATTCATTTACATATATGATGTTTCCATATACTAATTGTGGTGTATGGAAACACTTAAAGAATTTGAAATTTTAGATCCATCCCTCGCCATATGTCAATCTTCTCTTATTTTTCTTTGTACTTCTCATTGCTGTTCCCCGTTTTATTGTTGTCATAATGTGGTGGCTTTTTGCTGTTCCTCTGGCTTTGCCTTTCTCCGTTTCTTGTACTACTTTAGAACTATTGCCACTATTGACTACCTCCTCGTTCCTTCCGCTACCGTCTCCGTCCTTTTTCTTATTTCTGCATTTTTTACTGCTTAATGCCAGGACATGGACGCAGAGCACAGACATATACCAGATCCGCTTTACGCCCAGCAGTTTATGCCTTCTTGCTGCCTCTTCCCTTGGAATTTCCGCTCTTTTCCACTCCTTTGCCGCATTTTTTATAGGCAAAACACAGAGGTGTGTTTTACTTGCCATAAACAAGGACTGCATACATTGTTCCTGTTCAGCGCCCTTTGTTGTTGTTGTTTCTGTTGGTTTATGCGTCAAATGAGGATATTCAATTTGAACTTGATATGCATTTTATATTGTTGCCCGAAGTAAGCCCGGATACGCAAGTCGGAAAGCTCAACAAGCGTATTGCAAATCAAAGTCTGTAGGAGAAGGGCCTTAAATAAATCGAGAATAGGTGTGATGGGAAATGATTTACATATTGGTTTTCGTTCTACACCTGATATGCTTTAAACCTGAATGCCTTGAAATCAATCTAGATAAATAAATAATATTTTAATGGTTTAATAAATTCAAGTTTATTGTCAAGAAATAATGTTTATGGTTGAAATAATTCATATAAACGGTCTCAAGTGACTAGATTTAACAAACTATCACTATACCTTATGGCAGAGATCACAAACGATGTTTCCAATCAAAAACCAGACTGCAGTAAATGCGCTGCAAAATAATTTCTTTACTTAAATTACACCTGCTATAGCAGCGATTCACAGAACTTTGCAACTCACGTTTCGTCTGCATTTTTTCTTCTTCTAACACAACACAACAAAAAAAAAAAAGAAGAATGTCGAAGGATCTCGAATGCCTTCGTCTAACAATACGCACGCAATTACCGCAGGACGAGCAGCTGGAAAAGGCCAAAACTTCAACTCCCCAATGCTTGACGAAAGTTTCACAGTTGTCCTGTTGATGATGATGACGACGATGATGACGCTGGCGAGGCGCTGGACAAACTTTAGCAGGGCTGTAATTGCCCAAGTGGCTTTCCAGTTCGAGTTCGAGTCGAGCGTCGCCACGTAATGGAGAAAGGAGACCAAAACTTTTGCCCAATACAGCAGAGCTGAGGGCACAACATCTTGTTCCACTTCCATTTTACTCGACAAATGCACAATCAAAGCTGACCGTTGGCGTTATTAACCAAACTAGAAATTTGAAAACAAACCTAGTTGCAACTAAAAAAAATTAATTGAGATATAGTAATTGCTAGCGACTTTAAATCATTTAAAAATGAAATAAATGTCTTGCTCTGTTAGTAAAAATATTTAAAATCAACCCACGAATATTATTTGTTATACCTTGCAATTTAACGCAGTAAGGATGTCTAATGTTACCTGAATTTCAATTAAGTAGAGCAGTGCCAAAAAAAGACCACTTGCACTAATGAAGTTCAGGCTTAGGTGGTGAGTAACTAGAAACTCCGACTCCCACAAACTACAGTTCCTTCTCACATATGCAACCCTATAAAACTTATGCGAGGACAAAGGCCAAGTCAGGTAAGCAGTCTTGCCTGCCGCATGCATATTTATTACATTTTAGTTTTGCGCTCTTTTCGGGAGGAGCTTTAACATTTAGCAACCTTGGCACTTAGCTCTTTGGCTTTTTAGTCAGCTCTAGTGTTAGGAGCAAGCGGAAATTGGAAGGTTAAGTAAAAAGATTATTTTAACTGGGTGCTAACTCTGGTATATTTAGATTATCTAGGACCCGTAGAGAGGTCCTTGTAATAAAAACTACATGTTAACCATTTTTATAACACTATTTTACCGCATGATGCTTAATTTCTAAATAATAAAATAAATTAATTAAATAAAATCATTTTGTGTGTTATAATATTCACTACAAGTCAAAGCACTTCAATTAAAGCCACAAACCATCAAACCATAAAATTAAAGAATAATTTGCTTTCCCTTCCAAATGATTTCAATCTGTTCCAAATGGAGTTGGCATTCAATAGCCTGAGGTTCATTTTCTCAGCATCAGCAACAGATATATACGTATTATTCTTTTCTGGACATTCCTTTGGCTCATTTGCATCATCGATATGGAAGACAATTTTAACTTGGAAATGAGGAATTCAATCTTGTCGCCCGCCTAATGTCCTCGCATTGAATTTTTAATTTAATTTAGCTGTAAGCAAACAGCATACACAGAAGGAAAAAACCACAAGAGGTTTGCGGGGAAAGTGGGGGAAACCCAATTTGTTTTATTAAACTCCGCTGGCGTTGATTTTCGCATAGAAATTGTCTAATCAAAAATAAATTTCATTTGAATAGTGTTTGATGTCGAGACGTGACTTTCGCCGGCTTTCCACCCCGAAGATTTTCGCCAGGTGATAACCAATAATCAAGGAGAGATTTCTCCACCAAGAGAGTTTTAGGGGTTTTGGAAAACTTTCTCTCTGCTTTGTAGATTCGGGCAATTTTCGGCGCCTAAAATTATGCTATTAAAATATATTTTTTTCAATTAGCCGCAGACGCCGTTTCTTCGGTTGTTTGTCAAAATATAAACGCACACTTTTTCGGCGGCATTATTAAAAGGTCTGCGCGCTGCGTGGGACTCTGTTTTTTATTTGGAAAGGGAACGCAACCCTAATTAGAAAAGACCAGACAAAAGCGGCAAAAAAATTTCAGGCTTTGTATGGTGCAAACAAATTTTAATTAAAAACCGCAAAATTAACTGGAAAAAAGTGCCGAAATGTAAGAAAGTTGAACCGCAAAATGTTGCCAAATTATGTGGTTGCAATTTTACCCCAAAAAATGATGGGTTAAATTGTAATGGGCGTTAAAGTTGGACGTCCATTCCAATTTTTTTTAGAAAGTTTTTATACTAGTCAGTGTGGAATTTAAAATAAATGAGGAAGTAGAGTTTGATAATAAATATATTTTTATTGTTCGACGGGAATAGTCATGTGTGTTTTACCAAAGATCCTAAAATAATGAGATGCATATTTTTAAGTAAAAAACAACATATAAGCCACTCTAGCTACATAAGTAGAGAGGGAAATATTGTATAAAAGTAACACGTTCTTTTCTTTAAAGAAATTCATTTATAATTGGGATTATGTGGTGTGTCCTAAATTGTCCACTGATCAAACTTCTTCTGAACCATCCAACTGGGCACTGATATCGCAATTCATTACGAAAAATCTTCATTTACAAAGCTTGACAATCGGCGGGTATTTGATATTCTGTATTTTTTATGGCTTGCACTCGCTGCCATTAAATTTCGAGCGGAACTGTTTACCACATAACAACAGGCAAACATTTCTCTCCCCATTTATATCCATCAGCTGCCAATAAATCATTACAAAAAATCGTTTTGTGCTAAAAAATATACGTGTACGGATGTATATACATCCATTAGTCTTGTGTGTGTGTGTGGTAGTGAGTATGCAGTAGACGGAGGCGGTGGAAACTCCAAAAACATCAAGGATTGGTAAATATTTGCCAGCAAGCATTTTTTGGTAATGTTTCAATTAACTTGAGCAAAAATATTTATGAGCCTGCCATATAAAATTTGTTGGGCATAAAAACGCATCGGACGAGCCAAACACAGACTAGCACACATACACATGTCCATCCTATCCCCTCCTGTCAACTCTGTTTGTTTCTTTTGCGCTTTCGCATCAGCCGACAACATAATTTGTGTCTATTTGAAGCGTAGCATACTTTTGGTTCTGAACCCACAGGACCAACAACAACAAGATGGACATACAGTCGGGTGTCCCGACAGTAGAATACCCTGTACCCTGGACCGCTTCCCGTGAATTGAAATGGAGACAACTTACAATTACTCTAACCAACGTTCTAGAAATAACTCTGACTTTGTTTCGCTGTATGTATGCAGGCAAAGAATGTGACCATTGCAAGTGTTTTGGTGCATGTGTTATTTGGAGCCCCCTTGTGTACATAATGTGTATAAAGTAAAAAGCCTATATCTCCGCTATTTATCGCACGATCGTAATGAAATTTAGACAATCTGTGTAATTTGATAAAACACATCAAGGTTCTGAATATAGTTTACCTAACTTTATAAATTTAGGAGATATACGTTTTTTTCAAATAGCTCCCCAAAAAAGGGGAGCAGCAAAAATTTAAAACAAACTTGATCTGCGTGCAGATATAAGAAGTCTAAGTCCCAAGTTTGGTGTCTCTAGCTCTTATAGTCTCCGAGATCTAGGCGTTCATACAGACAGACGGACAGACGGACAGACGGACAGACGGACGGACGGACGGACGGACAGACGGACATGGCTATATCGACTCCTTAAGTGGTCCTGACCAATATTTAGGTAACTTTTGGGGGTCTGCCACGCCTCCTTCTGGCTGTTACAGAATATCGCACAAAATTATAATACCTTTGTACCTTTGGTACATGGTATAAAAACAATAAATCGAGTTGATAACTGAACAGTAGAATACTCTAAAACCATCTCTGTATTTTATTTAATAACGAGCCTTTTTTACCATAATATTCTTTCTTTAAATAAGAATTTATTGATTTTCCCAAAAAACTGTATCAAAATATTTATTGAAATATCCGACTCGAAGGACCAACATGTAAACATGTTAACCCGAATCATAGACTAATGTACGACCTACGGCTGATTTTCTTTTCGGGACTTTGTCCCGTTTTGAATCGTAATAAAATAATAATTGGCAACATATGTACATAAAATAAATTCTATACATACATGCTTGCTAGTTTTACAATGGGATTATTTGTTACCCAGTTCCTATGGTTGATAACCATAACTATGATTATATATGTATATTAAGGCTAAGGCTTTCCATTATGCTTTTTGAATTGGTAGAAAATTGAGCAATACCATCATGTAGGGTATACAAATCTCGTAGGCATACTCACGCACCCGCAAAGGCAATCAAGTGTCGCTGAAAACAAAACATATGAAAAATATGAATAAAGGGGGATGAAAGCGGAGCGGAAAGGGGTAGGGAAAAGGTTGAAGGGCAGAGGTCAGGGGGCAGCAACGGTAGCTTATGCGTGACAAGCTGCAAAGGCAACATCAGAATATAGTTAATGTTCTCAGGCGCTCAATCTATTGAGATCCCTTTTCCCCTTCAATTCGTCAATCAATTGTGTGACATTTAGAGCGTCCCTTTTATTGGCAAGAACGAGATTCCTGGATGTGCTTTGAAACGCCCTCAGATGGCAATTATTAGAGGCTTTTCCTAAGCCTATAATGCTGAATTTCTCGAACTTTGCCGCCTCGTTTAGACTTTGGAGAATTTTATTTCCGGAACACCCACACACGGGAAATGTCTATAGCGACTTCATCAGCAACGGCTGGCAGCCCAAACGACCGAAAATCAATGGGCTGGAAAATATTTATGATGCCCATACACAAACACACACATATGAGTATTGAGGGAAAAGCGGGAAAGGGAGAGTGGGCGGTGTTTTTCCACCACCCACCGAACTGGTGTGAAGTTTGGCGAAAATGGCAAAAGTTGACAGTTGCGTATGCAAAGTGGCGAAAATGTTTCAGAAGACGGGAAGGGGACAATTAACAGGGCATACAAAATAAGTTTATGCCACTGACGAGTGCTCTCTCGCTGGCTTTTATGTCTATCAGTGATGTTACAGGGCGGGTAGTTATATACAAAATATAATCTTATATTATACATATTATTCAGATATAAAATATTATTAAAGGGGAATTATGCTTCGTTCCATATTGATCAAATAACCATTCTAACAACCATATTTCATTATAGATTTTATTAAAACAAAACTCAATTGTGATCCTTCTTCAATGTTAAATTAATTACCCTTAAAAGACATATCACCGTCTATCGAAAAATTTCTCTAAGTGTATTAATTTGTTATGAAAAAATTCAAATTTATAAAAAATCACACTTTTTCTCCGTGTGCTAGTCAATGAATATTTGTGCAACATTTACCAGTGGCAGCCGCAAAAGAATTTGCCGCTCCAATGGGCAACCAAAGGCATTTCAGCTCCCGTTTCCCCAAATATAAAACTATATAAATCGAAGCCGAGACTAAAAGAGCTGCCATTTTGTTTGGGGTTTTTGGGTTTCCTTGTTCACTGTCTCTATATTTCCCTTAACCAGCCCCGCTCGACTTTCTCCGCCTGTCTCTGACAATTTTCTTTTCCGATTTTCCGTTATATTTTTTCTGGTTCGGCTGCTGTTGCCACTCGTCGAATGTGTTTTGCCTTTTGTTCAAATTTATTGTCTATGTTGCTGAGGGGGGAGAGCAGGGACCAGGGGTCTTATGGCATACAAATCGCTTGCTCCTACAAAAGTTTATCGATCTTTGTTTGTCTGCCTGTTTTTCGGTGCCTTTGTAGCGAGTTTGCTTCCGGTTTTGAGACTCCGCCAGTCAAAGTAATTATGTTTTATCGGAAATGGGTCCCGCAAATGAGCGCAGTCTTCAAGGCTTTAAGATATTAATCGCTGGAGCTAATTGATTCTTGTTGGGTTCAAATACTTAAATTTTTTCTTCATTTCCTGATGTGCTTGTGTCGTAAGGATAACGCTGACGAACAACAATAACCACGCAGTGAAAACATAGAAATTGTTTTGAGCCCAGTGTTTTGTTTGCAGCATCCTTCTATTTGAACGCTTCTGCGTGTTTTTGGGCCATAAACCAAACAAAGTCGCAGGCATATACATATATAAAATTCGATGGTAGGCGTGATATGCCCATGGGCGGGGCCCATAGGCATATATCAAATTGACAAACGCTTGACATAACTGATTGATCATGCTCGTATTTCATATATGCGAAAATAAATCGAACAAAATGTTTTTTCGGGCAAAAAGAAATGTGCTAGATGAAAGCTAACGAGCCTGAAGGTAAGGCAACCGAGCAATTTTTAAAAAAGGAATTTAAAGGAATTCACTTATAAGCCCCACAAAACAATTTAAAATTAAGTTCAAGAACAATCTTTTGGTAGTCCTAAAATTGGAGAATATTTTTTTGTTTTATTCAATTATACAACGTTTGAGCGTTGTATATTGTTAAAATGAACTTATAGCACATAGCAGTCTTAACATTAATGTATTAAGCTGTGTTCCTGTGTTCCTTTAATCAGGATAAAACTTTTTCTGCATATATAATTTCCCCTTAGCGGTGCACATTTGCAATTTTCCCGTGCACTTGGGCAGCGAATTACAAGGCAACTTTTTCTTGAGCTCGACTGCTTAAGATCTCAATCAAATTTACATTCCCGAGTCACCTCTGGACGCATATCCCTGCGCCAGATCCTGAATCCTTGCCGCTGCATTGGCAGTTGGCCGTAAAATACTTCCATTCCGGCTTCCGCTGCACATTTCCACAAACAATTGCTGAATCGACCGCATCCTTTTCGTCCTCGTGCTTAATGGTCTGGGCTATTTCGGTGGAATCGTCCCCGGAACGGGGGAAATGATTTTTATAAATTTTTTCCACAGGAGCCACGGGTCCTGAAAGTCCTGAACGCACGTTGGACCTTCCGCTGCGTGTGTGTGCGTTTTTCTGCTCATCAATTGACACGGCAACATGCATTTAATTTTTTATGCATGAAGTGTAAATTAAAATTAAATTGACTGTGCGGTGTCCAGTGTTTTACGTTAGAAAACCGTTTCCAGTAGTCGTCGTTGCGTATGAATAATAAAAAATTATCATGGCGCAGAACTTAAAGTTGCCGGCGACCTCAGGAATGCTTTTTCCCCATTTATTTTTCTGTATATTTTTTTTTTCGCTGCACTGCTGCCACCGGCGGTGTTGTTGTTGTTTTTAATTAAGTTATAAAATATTAATTTGCTGTGTTTTTATGGTTGTTTGTCCGCGTTGTCGTTGCCGTTGTTGTTCTTGTTGCCGCTCCTGCGGTTGACATGCATTCTGTGGTTGCAATCGCGCAGTCCCAATCCGGAACGCTTTCCTCTGCATCCAACCTGCTGCTCCAGTGCTAAAGCCAGAAGAATATCAGTCTGTTTCGGACAGGTTTATTGCGCCTCCAGTTACGAAGGCCTAGAGCATGGCAAACCTTCTATCTATTACACGTGAAAAATGTGTAAAACAATGTTAAAGAAGAAATGGGAGACTTCTTAAGTAAAATCTCTTATTAAAAAGAAAGAAAATATAACAAATAAGTCTTTTGAACCAAAACTAATTAATTGAATTTTAGATAACTCATAAATATTTATATAGAAAACGTAATAATTAATTTGAAAATAGCAAATAAACGAATAATATACCCCTAATGTTGAGCTTAAAATTTTTCCAAGTGCTTTTCAGCTCAGCTCCGGCTGTCAGCGGTTGCCTTTTAGCATTTTACGCGTCATTTAACCCGCTTCGATTTGCTGCCTTTCCGTCATATGCAAAAACTCTCACATTTCCAAGGCGCCCAGAGCTGACAACTGTTGCCTGGATCCTTGGATACCGAACTCGAAATGGGACTGCTACCGCTGACTATAATTTGCGATGGCATAGTTGGCTGCGTATTGGATTTCCCTCATTGGTGAATGTGCTGACTGCGTTTGGCTGCCCATGATTTAATAAACCTAGGGGAGTTTGGAGTCCCCTGCTTACAGCTTTTAATATTCATGCCACTTTCTCTCACACTGCTAACGTGTGGGGTTAACACTGGCTTAACCCCTTTTCTTTCTTTGCTAAGCCCTCGGGGAAGCTCTCAATTGAATGGGATTTTGGCAAGGGAATGAAAATTATTAACAGTAATAATATAATAATCATTTGGCTACTGTATAGGTTAAACATTAAATATATTTTATTTATTTGATTCATTTTTTACTTCTTTATATGGAACATCCTCTTGTCTCTACTTAAGCGAAAATATATGAATATTCATTGTAATTTTCACCAAGTCTTGTCTTTTAATGTAGTTGATTTTAAAATATTAAACAAAGTCTTTCGTGATTCCACTGACCGCAGCTGCAATTCATCATCTGCACAGAACGGGAGGTCGTTTAATAATCCATTTAAGACGCTTCCTGTCCGGTTCATCACTTCATTCGTTTCATTTGTTCATTGACAACTTGATAATCCCCGCCTGCAACCGTTAATCTCGGCTCACTTTTTCAGCTTTCCTGCCATATCTGCCATCATCCACTTCCGACTGTTCAGTTCTAATCTCGCAATTCCACAACCTAACCCAACTTTCATTGCTGTTGCTGCTAAAGACTGTAACATGACAGCTGTCATATGTTGCCATTCCTATACATGCATGATTCCTCTTTATATATGTACAAATATCTGTGTGTGTGGAACATTTCATAGCATATTTTTTATTCTACAATCCTTTGTCTCTCTGTTTTACCCGTTTCTCTTTGTGCTCGCCATTCAGTGATTTCACGCACAAGCACGTGCTATGCTCTCACCCGCCCCCATTCCACGTTCACCTCTCTCGGAAAATTCAGCTGGCGAAAGCTTTTCCTTTCCCTCGCTCTCTGGCCAGCTGACTGGAAATGGGGCTTGGAGTTTGAATAAAACATAAGCTGGGATAAAAACAAATTCTCTCAGTTTTCTCCAAGTCTCTCTCAGAGTCCTTTAAATTTATTCGGGCTTTTCTCTTCCCAAAGATTTTCATTTGTACTGCTCCACATTCGCTCATTGCCTTTGGCAGCGTGTAGAGCTCAGTTGTGAGTAGGAAAATCCATGTCGATATTTAAGGCTTTATGATAGAGGTCTAAGATGCTGAAAACTTTAACTATGACGTAAACTACTGTGAAGGCTTATCAAGTTGAAAGGAATATGGGAGATTTTAATTTTTTGGAAATTTTTTGATTATTTCAACAATAAAATTCGATTTAAATAACACAGGTCTACATATTGTATATAGTGTTTTGTGAGTAAGGTAGGGTTCATTTCCAATTCGACGCGTAGAGTCCGAACTTCAAAGAGCCATAGCATTGTAAAAAAAAAAGTATTTCATCTCTTGAGGTCTTATATTAAAAGGAAAGGGTTGTTATAAAAGATTAAACTGAAAAATATTCTAAAAAAAAGTCTTACGCTCTCCTCATACCCTTAAAAGAACGAAAAAACGAAATTTCTCGGGTACATAACCTCAAATATCTCAAAATCCTGACGTGATGGTCAAATTCTGACGCCGGATTCGGATTCTTTTGGAAATGATCCTAATTTTTCCTACAACTGGATCTTGTTGACGTGTAATTAAAGATGTGTAGAGTAGTCAAATATAATAAGATTATTATATATACATATCTGTGAACATAAGTAATTTACATCCCTGAAATTGGAAAGAATGCATAATAGTGCCAATTGTAAGTTTTTCAGGAAGGTATAATCAAACCAGAAAACACTGGAGAATTGTTATCATAAAAATGTTTATACATACCTTAGCTTACTTACTATACTTAATGACATAAATAATGGTCAATGTTTTCTTTTTATTTTAATGTACATGAGAAATCACAACAAATACCGATTTCATACTACAATTACCTACATATATATTTAATATTATTAAATAATAGCAGTAGTAAAAGGAAAAACCACCAGCAGTGCTATTAAAATCATTTTCACTTAAATTTCGCTCTCTTTTCGTCCTGCAACAGTTCAACATTTTCAGAGTTATACATTAAATGCGGTAAAGAAACACAACACAAAGTAGAAGACCGTCGTAAAGTACTTTAGAGAATAATTTAATAAGGGATGGTGGCTTAAAAGCCGGGCGCACTTCATAATAAATAACAACATAATCATAATCAATACCTGTCAAATGCATAAGCTGCCAATTTCGAGCAATCGACAAAGAAGAAAATACAAATACAAATCACAATGGCTGCAAAAGCGACCAAAACAACGACTCGACATCCGTTTTGCTGGCCCTTCAATAATGTCATTTTCCACAGACAAAAGCCAAGAAAAGCGGAAGAGCGAGGCAGCAAGCAAGCTCATTAACGTTGTTTTTTTCCTCCGCTGTCCTCCTCTTTTTATATTCCGCTTTTCTTGGCTGGCCAAACTACTTCAATTATTTGCCTTGCTTTCATTTTTGCCATTGAATAGAATTTAACGCTCATTGTTTGGCTGTTCCGCCCGTTACTCCTCCTCCTGCTAGTATTCCCTTTTTATTTTATTTTAGCCACCAACCAACCCCATCATCATCAGCACCGTTTGGTCCGCCTTTGTTCTGCGCTAATTAAAAGAATTTCCAGCAGGTGTTTGTGGTTTGTCCAGTGCAAAGATAGAAATGAAAAGAGAGAGAGAGTGAAAGGTACACGGAAAATCTTGCTTCTGCTCTCGATTTAAGGCACCTTCAAGACCGGAAAAAAAGTTATTAGCTCCTGCTATTAGTGTTAGCTGATTGATTTGAAATGACTTAATTCGCGGGCGGGCTATACCCCATGAAAGATTTATACTTGTCCTGTAATTTGTAAGGTTAAATTATCCGCCCATCGCGAGCTGTTTAGCAGCACTTAAAATTCCCTTTATCCCCGGCTTTCCCCATTTCCGTTGTCAGGCTGTGGCCCAGAATGTGTGTTTCTTTTACTTTCCGCTCCTTTTTATATTTTTTGGCGCTCGGCATTTGCATAAAATGCTTTTCGGGGAAATACAAAATTGTAAGAGCGGACCGAGCGCGCTTTATAAATGCCCATCGTGTGTACTATGTGTGGAGGATATCCCCCTCCAGTTGCGGTGGATTTAATTTTTCCTTTGTTGTATGCGCATTGGGTATCTTTGACAGCTAACGAAGTGTAAATATTTACATAGAAACATCTGATAGGAGTGGTTTGAATTTTATTTGAGCCGCAATGATCTATTTGTAATTTGTTTTTAATGTGTGTGGCGTAGAAGTTTGTCTTTACTGCGGAGGTGATAATCTTTCTGGTACTTCAAGGTTAAATTGTCCCTAAATGGATTCAGCTTGTCTTTGATGGATGGGACCGAGATGTGAAAGGTGGTACGGCTTTGAATTTTACTTTAAAAGCTCATAAAAGATATAATTTAAATCTCTTTTTGTCTGTCTAAAAATGTATAACTAGATGGAATGGAAAGGTGAATAATTGTAGTCGTGAGGCTGAAGAATTTAATTTAATTTGAGACCATAAGATATTTAATATTTACATCAGAAAGTAATAATAAAAAAACCACTCACTTCCACTTCTTATAAGCGCTTGATATCTCTCGACTGGCTTACTTTCAATTAATGTGTGTAAGAAGCCCTCGCAAGTAGCCCTGTTAATACCCTGAATCAACAACGTTGTGTATGAGTGGGGTTTCTTTCATATTTATTTCAAGCGCTCCATCCGGCCGTTTAATGAGCTCAGCGACTAGACGACTTGGGTGAAAAGCTCGGGCCATGACCCGCCTCAACCTTTCTTTCTTCGGCCATTTTCACACCTCTTCCTCCCGGCGACTTGAGGATTTTCTAATTTCAATATAATTTTCTTTAACGCACACCGACACTCACTCATTACGTATTCGACCTGGTGACGCAATGCGCTTGTGGTGAAGCGACGAAGAGCACGTGTATGAGTGTGTATCTCTGTGTATATTCTGCAGCTGCTTTTGTTTGCTAATATAATATTTTGTAGCATACTTAATATGGCTGTGCGGGCCTGATTTTCCACCTCTCCGGATCTTCCTTTTCTGCTTATTTGTAATGCTTTGCAGTTCACTCAACTTTTACTTTGGCCTGGTCGGTTACCTGTGCAAAGTCTAGACGAAACTCCGGCGCACACACACGCTGGCAGAAATATCCCCATAATATGATAGACGCGTTAAACCCCTTTTACGCTATTTCATATTTCTTAGGTTCTGCTCTCCTCTCCTCGCACGGGACTGCGTTGCTGTGGCAATTTAAGCAACAAACATTAAAACGATAACAAAGTTCCACATGCCAGCACAGAGATTACAAATTACGACACAAAACACAGACCATGGGCGTAGCAGGAAGGGGTCCCAGGGATGGCAGCGATGGGCGGCATTAGAGGGCGGCATCATAACTTCAAAACAGTTGCAATTATATAATGAGGCTCCGAGTTGGCGCAGAGAGTTACCCAACATATGTTAGCCGCTGCCTGGTGTGTTTGTGTGCTTTCCTTGGAGAGGGCTGATTGAGAGATTCAACAAGATGAGAAATTTAATTGCTTCAAATATTTATAGATGTATTGTAAATATTTTATTTAACACAGCTTAAAAGGCCAGACTAAGTTATTAAGAACCATCGTTGGAGATTGTATACTTAGAACATATGGCTGTAGAAAGACTTAAAGTATCTGGTAGAAGAATGACAATGACACAAATGTTACTACAATCCGGCTCGAAGGACCACATATGTTAGAAGTTACATAGCTTTTATTATGACCATTATTAATAATATTAATTACTTGATAAATCAGTGTTTATAAATTAATTAAATACTTTATATGCTATGAATTTATTTAAAAAAAAGTTAAACGAGCTTAGTCCGCCATAACTTAATGTCCCTCCCTCTTGAGCTCATGCATGTTTGCTTTTCTTCTTTTTAGTTTATCAGACATTTCCTGCGGCTCTTTTGCGAATCCTTTTTCAAGCGCATTGCGAGTCAGGTTGCGAGGCACTGTGGTCTTAACTTTTCCAACTATCGGAAGTCGTTAACGCTTTCACACAAAGCAGCCATGGTAGTAGTGCCAGCAGTGGATTCAGTAGATGAAACAGTAGGACAGCCACCCCATCATTAATGGGAACAGCAACAGCCGCTTTTGTGCCATATATACGTCTATATATATCCCACACCATGCCAAATCTTTCAACTTCCTGGTCAGGGGCTGCCATGTTTGATTTCTTGCTTTATATGTGGGCCAACTTGTGTTTGTCGCTGTCAACTGCCGAACCTCTGCCGCCGAGTCCCTTTTCGCTCCTTCAACCAGGCGTCCTTATACGCCCACAATGTTGGCACATTAATTAATTGAAATGCTGCCGGCCATCTGCGGAGTGAGAGGGAATTTCCAGAGAAAACTGGGACAGGCTGGAGAGCGGAGGGAGAAGGCGAACATAGTGCACGAGTGTGTTCTGCTTGTTAGTTTAACTAGCGCCAGGCAATTAAACGAAAATTAATTATGCTACCTCGGAACCGAGCTGGAGGATGAAACCCGCTGGCAAAAAAGCGTTAACCTTGAACTTAGCAACCTCCATTTAGTTGAAGCCTTTGCATACACTTCTCTATATAGCAACAAAGGACTCTTAACCCTTGAAGGCTATGAAAGTCTGGAAGCATTTATAAATTAGTTTTTACTTTATGTGTGATACTTGAATAATTAAGCACACATTAAAGGGCATATGTAGAGATTTAAGTAATTTTATTGACAAAAGATAATACAATTTTTAATATATTGATATTAGATATATCCCCTCTAATATATGCTTCCCACCACAGTCTATTTCTGGTGTTCAGACAAGGGTTAAGCTTGCCAGGCACCTGAGAGTCCTTTCCTGAGGAAGCCAATCAGCGGGATTTTCTTGGCTGCCTAGGCCAGCGGAAATGCGGCCATCAGCCGACGCCTTCCACAGGACCTTTCTATATAAATCTCTCTATGTCCCTGGCCCTGTCCCTGTCCTTTATCTCGGATCGCCCATCTCTTAGCTCTGGCTAATACCTACTTAACTTTGACTTTGGTGACAGGCGACGGCTTTAATCAATGCCACGTCCCTGCCACCATCGCAAGGTTAGAAAGTTCGCCCGGGCATCCGCTTTCCGTCCCTCCTTTGCCGCTCTCCTCCTTGGAAAAGTGAGATGAATGGTGGGGTCGGATGTCTGGGGAGGCTTGTGATCGAGGGAAACTCATAATCCGCGCAAATCATTTTTCATTTTTTCGCTAGTTTTCGCTGCAGCAGAGAGAATTCTGGCCATCAATCAATTTCATGCTGCTTGAAGATGTAAAACTGCTTAAGTTACGTTGTACTTACATTTCACTTCACGGACCTCCAGCGGTCCAAAATTTTCCACCCAGCTGCCCCTCCACTAGCTTTTCATTTCCAACCGCCCTCCGACTTTATTCGTTTTCTATATTTTCCTTTTGGGAGTGTGGTCTTTTCTAAAAAGCCAAAAGTCAGGCAAGCATAAACTTATTTTTATGCCCACTAATGGGTCAGGGATGCAACGGGAAGATTAGGCTGCAAATAGAGTGTAGGTTATATAATATAATTTTATGTAAACATTTCTGTAAATATACCTTTTATGTTCATTTATGTTTTATAATTAAATATTTAAGGACGAATCTTCCAATATTACTAGATTATTCAAAGAAACAGTAATTTAGGCGGAAGTAAAACTTTATAAAGAATTATAGGAAGTAGTATCATTATATTATTTTCCTCTTATATTCATGTAATTTTCTTAAGATTAGTGTATCAGTAGCAAAGTCGGTAGCAATACAATCTGGCTAGAATATGGCTCACCCTTCTAGGGGACTTCTTTTGGCCATCATCCATCACCGCTTCCTTCACACTTGTTAAGTTTTCGCTTGGTCGTTACGTTTCGTTAGTCTAGTCTGGGCAGCTCCTCTCCCCGACTCTGATTCGGAGCCTTCTCCGACCTGATTTCGGACCAGATCCACCCACGTACTCCAAAAGTAGCCCGAATATTGGTACCTTTTTTCAGACTCTTGCCTGCATTTTCGGCGCTTCCAGCTTTCTGGGCCACCTTGTGTCGCTGCTGTTACATTTTTATGATTTATGCCTTGGCCGGCAGTGTCATGAGCCCAATTAACATTTCGGTCCTGTCCGGCGGACCAACATTTTCTGGCTTGTCAACATTTTCGTTTCTCGTTCTCTCTGGCTTGTCCCTTGTCCTTCTCTGGGTTTTCTTTTGATACTCGTAATTTGATTGCTAACTGAGCTCTATTGCATTTGCCGCTGCTGCCTGCTTTCTGTGCCAAAAGTTCACAGCAATTATTTGCATATGGTAGGTCCCCTGGGTGGTGTGGACAGGGGGTGTGCCAGGGAGTGTGTCAGGGGGTGCTTTAGAGGGCGTTTGGCTGCCGCCTCGGTGGAGTGCCTCCAACTCTCTTTGCTCATTTGCTTTTCACAGTCGCCGCACAAAGTAAATTTCTGCGACGAGGGCCAGCGGCTTTTATCTTCTTTTTAATATTTTTCAAGTTTTCTACTCTGGCTTAATCAGCAATTGTCCTGAGTGCAGAGGGGGTGGTTTTATGATCATTTCCGGTGGCAGCGAGTGCTCCGACACGTCAATTAGCTGGCTGAAAAGTTTTTGGTGAGCGGATTTCCCAGGTGTGGACTAGCCTGTCTTTCGACTCATGCACTTTATACTTGTAATCGCTAACAGCAACAAGCCGAACACGCATGCATAGTTAATAAAGGCTAACCGGGGGAAAATGGTAACGGAAAATTGGGGGTGGACTTGGCAGGGGTAGCTCTTATAGGTGGATAGAGATGCTCAGAATGAGGAAATGTCAGCCAGGATAAACGGACAAATTAATACAAGTGTTTGTTACCTTATTTACCTTACCTTATATTATAAAAGGTATTTTAAGCTTTTTAAATATAAAGGATTTCTGATTAAACTCCTTCGCTTATATAAGATGAGAATTATGTATTTTAATGATTTCTTTTACACACCTCTAGGTGTAAAAGCAGATGATTACTAACCCCATTGGCCCCACAAATCCCTGAATGGACTCGTGTCACGGCGTATGTTATCACGTTCCCATCACAGGGTAACGCACATCCTGTTTAATCTGCCGTTAAGCCAAAAGGCTCTGGCTTCGGGGTCCTACTGTCTCGACTTTTGGCAATTTAGTTTATTTATAGCTCGGCAAAATATGAGCTCATGTTCGAGCTCATGTCGGCCCTGGGTGTGAGCGAGACGGCGACGCTAACATGCTCTGCTGACACATCATAATTTCTGTCAGTGTATGCGTGTAAGTGCGAGTGTATGTGTGTGTCATCGTGTTCATGTTTCCAGTTCATGTTGTAATATTTTAATGTGTGAAGCGACAACTGCTGCCGATGTCGTTTTCCAGGGGGGAAGCTGCTCCGAGGGGATGGAAAGCCCCCGAAACCTCCTCGGAACAGAATTAGGTATAAATCAAACTACGATAACATTAATTTAACGTTTTCCCAGGGCCTTATATCTTCCACAATATGCTGCTGAGATCACGCTCTAAATATATCGGAGAGAGCTGGCATTGGGTAAATTAGCCCAAGGATAGTGGAATGTCCTTGTGCTTTTTATTAGCAGGGGAAACCTGAGCAGATCTAGGCCAACCATATTGTTTTGATCCAATCCGAAGCGTAAATAAATTTGATAATTAATTATACTCGTAATCGAAATAGACGATACTCTGCAAAAAGCATTTTCTATTTAGAAATTCTATTCCTTTTTTTTCCTAACAACTTTAGCTCCTGTACGTCATAATTAACACTGCTAAGACTCAGAGAGTTCTTCTTCATTCGGTATTATAAGTGCCCTGAGGGCTGATGGAAACCACCCTGAATAAACAGAAATCCACGAAAAAACAAAGCTGTGACCCTTTTCAGCATCAGAGTTCATTCATCATCATCGTTTGGCACTTGGCAAATTTGCACAAGCCAGGGATTTGGATAGATGCCGAGGAACAAGGGAGTCAGAGCCGAAATACAATTAAAACCCAATCTAAACTCAAATTTTAAATCACAAAAGTTATCAGTTACCTTTTCGGCCAGCAGCGGCAGCCGCATGTAAACTTTGCCCAGAAACTGTAAGTTTGCAGCCGAATCTTTGGCCAGAAAATACCCCCTTCAATGGCAAACACATCGCAAACGCACCTTTCGGCAAACACACTTCATTATAGATACAGGCAGGCCCACAAAGTTCGGTGGAAAACTTCTCGGGCATTTGGAAAATGAAGCGAACCGAGTCGGTCTGCATTGGGCAAACCATTCGACTCCTGGCAGTTGCTGTGCTCGGCAAAATGCACTTGCCATTCCAAACTAGTTCCAATTGATTAAGTTTCTGGTTAATGGATTGTTTACATTCCAAAGCAGGCCGACTTGTTCGAGAAGTGCAGTGATGCAACTTTTGGCAGTGCCTCCAGAATGATAATCAGAAATTCAGTGCCTGACTTAATCTTGCGATTAGGTCCGAAAGCAAAATGCAGTTAGTCTTTCAGGAGTCCCAAAGTGTCCATATGTAAATGCATAAACTGCATACTTATGATGCACAATAAGCATAGTGAAAACCTAGCACGGATTTGTTTAATTATAAGTCCACACAGTTCGATTTATTTATTGCCTACTTGGCAGCTGATACGTAAAATAAATTTAAAAATGAATTTATGTGTTAATATAAAATATTTGAATGAATCAACTCTGGTTGCACCCGATCTTGCTGTGTACTTCTCTCGCCCTTTGCCCTCTGAAAACTGCGAAATTATTTGCTTTATGCCATAAAGCAGATTAAAAAACTTTTGTTTTTAATTAGAAGAAGGTCTGTTTCGTGCAACAAAAGAAGGCTTGAAACTTGATAGTAACTTCGCAAACATTTTTACTGTGCGCATATAAATTACACAGGAAAAGAAAAGCGTGAAAAGCGCGAAACGCGAGCAATATTCTTGCCAAAAAATGGAATGAAATAAAACCAGATGAGAATCAAAATTAATGCAAAGCTCTCTTATGGCAGACAATGCGGCGTATGCGCAATGAGCTCAACAATTCTTGGCGAAATTACGCTGACCTACTATGGGACGAGGAAGTCAAATCAGACACTTAATTTAACGAAGAAAAAAAAAAAAAGAATAATAATAATTAATACTAAATTATTGCTAACATTTTAAATTTTACTCATCCTATTTAAACTTTTTCCGTTGATAGAGTGTAAGAATAGGAAGATTTGCAAGTACATAAAAAGTAAAACAGAGGAACACTAATAAATTTATAAATGCCTCGGGGTAAATCTGGTTTTTCTAATAATCTGATTTAAGTCAAAGGTAAAACGAATTTAAATCAAATACTCTAAGCTATTTCGAATTTTTCGAATTTTTTTTTTTTTTAAACCATTTAACCGTTTTCCCTCCGCTTTGTCAGACATTTTTTGTCTTAAAACTATATTTATGCATTTTTTCTCGAAATTAGTTCTAGGGGCTCCACAGTGAGATGCCTCCTTTCATGTGTGCACATTGTGGGTACCCTTTAAGTTCCTCCAGAGAATGTGAATTAATTTCATTTTAATTAAGTTCGCATAAGTTTATTAAATTTAACATGCAGCCTAGAAAATACGCCGACAACCACCGAAACTCTCAGCACTGTAAGGACCAAGAACTACGAACACGGAGAGATGACGAGTACGACTCTTGGCACATAAAACGTTTCAAAATTAATTAACAACTTATTTACATAGGCATTTTGACGGCTTTCAAGGGGCTTTGAGTTGAGGGCGCGTATTGGATTATAACAAGGACCCAGACGCAAATGCTTTGACACAATTTACAGTTGTTCAGGGATCTTAAATTTAAATTTTGAGAGAGGTTTTGTAAGCTAAAATACTCTATTTACACTTGACTGTTTAGAGTAGAGAATCTAACCCAATCGAAATTAAAATCAATATTTACTGGATAAATCAAATAAGGACACATAAAGCAGCTTAAGTTAACTCTTAATCCATACAAAATTCAGGTAATTTTGTAAGTAAACCTTAACCTGAAGTAGTTTTCCAGACACTTCGTTCTGTAGCTTGCCAGCAAAGGTAATCAAAGGTAACCCCTTATACATTTTCAATAAACATCAGCTTTTAAGTCGCCTCCGTGCAAATTGGCAAAACCCGTTCAACCGAATTAGTTGTTAAATTTTCTATTCGCTCGTCGGTGTGCCTTTTCGTGAGTGTGTTGGGTGTAGGCCAATTTTGTGCTTATCGTTTCATTGTTTATGTTAATTTTAGCTCATTTAATTTTAGTATTTTACAGTGCTCTCTGCCAGCCAAGCCATCCTTCCCATCGCCCAGAAATGTTTTGCGGTCCGTTTATCGCCAGATGCGAGGCAGCAAATGAAATGCGGTATGCAAATTGTGACGTTTTTGTAAAACACCAAATAAGCTTCTAATTAAGTTTTCATGATTGCCGGCATAACAATGTTACGGGGCTGGATTCGGGGGCCGGACCTTATCGGGCGTTGCACGGATTTAATTTCAAATATTTGCCCAGAGAAGCTGTATGAAAATGTTCGTTACTGCGAAATGTATCTGAGCGCAATCGTTGTGCAAATTAAATATCTGAGGCATTCAGGAACTTAATTTCTGGCTTAAAACGAGTAAACTTGGAGCAGTTTATCTCCTCCATCCTAATGCCATGGAATTCACTCATCAACTGCAAATCGCCCGAGGAATATATTCCCCCGCCGGGGGAGCAACTTTTTGCTTTCACTTTCCTCCGGCCTCCAATGCCATTAACTCATTTTGCATGTCAGCCGATGCATTAGGTTGACTGTCTCCCCGCTTTTTCCATCCCACCCCGGGTTTTTCCTGGGAGACTTGACACTAAAAAAATATGGAAAGCAAGCCGGAGCATCGAAACAATGAAGGAAAATGTCGTGCATAATTTAAAAGAAAATTCTGCGGAAAACGATGTCAAGGTATTGCTGCATGAGTTATACTGGGGGCTGGCTGTCACGAGGATAGTGATGCTGCATTTCTCAAAAGGATTTAATTTTATTGCATTAGCTGAGAGTAGTTTAACTCTTGGGGCAGATGTTAAAATTTAACAAGTATTGAGAAAATTGTAAAAGCCTCGGAAAATCCTTTGTTTGTAGGTATAGATATCCAGAAATGTTGCAAATAAAGACGGGTCGCTGATGGCACGAGGAATTCCCACAGCGCGAACGGAGTCGAAAGAAAAATAGTCGGGGGCGTTGTGGGTAATTTTCATACATAGGGCGCGTCAGGAATACATGGAACTGATCTTTAACTTAACATAAGGGCGCAGAGGGACTCCTGGTATAAAGAAGAATTTCTTCCTTTTCTTTTCCTCCTAAGGATATCATATCCTAAAAATTAAGATGCAATTGTAGTTTTAATAGATTTATATAATAAAATTAGTCATAAAGAAATAATAAGAAATAATTCATTTCAGTCCTTAACTGGCTAATAAGTTTAATTTTCTTAAATTTGGTTGTTTATGGCTTGTTAAAAATAAAAATATTTATTTATTTGTAACTCTCTTACTTTAAGCTCTTTAGACGAAAATTTCGAAAGATTTTCCATTCCATTTCACAGTTAACGTTTGTGTATTTAAATAGAAAAGTTTGCGCTTTTTGTTAGATATATTCTTTTCTCTCCTGCTTGCAGCCGACCTCCACTCCTTTCATAAATCTA
This sequence comes from Drosophila truncata, assembly GCA_008042515.1. NCBI lineage: Eukaryota > Metazoa > Arthropoda > Insecta > Diptera > Drosophilidae > Drosophila > Drosophila truncata. The sequence continues at coordinate 4,525 of VNJQ01003710.1, read as the reverse complement.
TTTGCCATTCAAATGCAAACGCTTTGCTCATAAAATTTTGCAAGCTGCAAATAAAAATATTCAAAAAAAGTCGGTATATACATAAAGCATTTGTCAACGGTTCCGCTCAAGTTTTCCCTTTTCCCCTCAGCATTCGCTTTTCCCCCATGCTCTGCCGCCGCTGCCTTTGGAGAGTCATTGAGGCAGGTCCTATGCTGATCCTGTTCCTTGTTGAAAGCTGCATTTCCGGTCACTAATACAAGTCAAAGTACAAAGTTGCTTGGCTGCCGACTTCCCCCACTAGCCCACTTATCTGTGCACAGGGAGAAAACCTTAGGCTTCGGTAACCTACTTTCAAAAATAAGATAAAGAATATTTATTTAAATAGTTGAAACTGTTTTATTTGACTCAAAAAAATATGTAAAACATTATAAAAAAAAACATAATTGTTTAAAAAACCATTAAGAAATTATTTATTTAATGGAAAAAATTTTGCCTGATAAAAAGTTTGCCATCAATATTAGCTTATCTGTTTTCCCATAGAAATGGATCAGTATCTTTCAGTGTACAAGCTTTGGGTTCATCGCTGCTCTCTACTCCCTGCCACGGCACTTAGCCAACGCCATTTTGGGCCGCCCCCGCTTTTCCCCTGCCTCATCCTCCGCCTCTGTCCGATTCCCGCCGTCTCTCTCTTATTCTAGCTCTCTATATCCTTCTCTATCTTTCTGTATGTCGCCGTGCCTCGCTGATGATTTAAGTGCACTTTGATGCACATTTTTCGTTGCTACTTGCAACAGAAGCAGCATCAGCAGCTGCCCCAGATAATTTAATTAAATTATACGCTTCCTTACGTGCGTGGGGCGAGCAGAGGAGAGTGGAGGGAAGTTGAGGGGAGGTCAGGGAGCGATGGGTTAAGGGGGCAGCTCGCATTTTAATAAGGTTTGTTGGTTAGCTAGTTTTGAGGTTGAGCTGAGTGTAGTTTTGGTTTAGTTATATGCGGCCAGCCCCAGCCTCTTTGTGCTTTTCGGGCTGCCAGCCATCTGGGTTGGAAAACTAAAGAAAAGTGGGAGAAACCAATGGGAAACGGCGAAGGCAAAGACAAAGAGAGAGGAGAGAGAAAGTGAGAGATGAGAGTCAGAAGCTCAAAAAGATACTTCATCAATTTGTTTTATTTTATTCTGTCTTTTTTATAACCAAAATTTCAGAATTAAGTACTGTTTGTATCTTTAAGTTTAGTATCACTTTAAGCTACATATTTTTGTCTTTTCTAAATATCTTATTTCCTTATTTCCAAAATTTTTAGGTAGCAAAATAAAGCGCAATCACTCTTGTCACATTTGCATAGCATAAATCAACGTACTTGTCATAAATACCACCTCTTCATCATAATAGGAATGTATTGCATTCCCCAGCACTTTTTTCGGCATCATACTTCATCCTAACTATATTAAAAAGGACGCAATTCCCCTGTTGCGCTCGCAAAAAAGGTTTGAAAGTTATTCGTCAACGTCAACGTTGTTGATGCGACATGCCACATGCGAGCGTCGACACTAGCCGCAACCGACATAAGATATAGCAGCCGAAAATACAAATAACACATAAAAAGAACAGGCATAACACATTCGGTGTTCATAAAGTCATCATGTTTTCACATTTCAAGACTGCCGCCACCACATTTGCTGTTTGCTTAAGTTCTTAAACTGGGAACTGACGAAAAAAAGCGGTGCAGAAAAACTTCCTGGACGGCAAAGGGTAAACAAACTCTCGCAAATTCCTGGCAAACAAACTTCAACTTTAACACTCGCACACGGACACACCCGAAATGTCTTCATTTTTACCTGCTCTCGACGGCTGCGCCTCCTTTTGCCTTTCAGGTAACGCCTAACACAGTTACAAATGTGCTGGAACATCAACATGTACAACAACACTGGCCAGCCACTGGCAGGGGGAAAACCTCAGACCCAAACATATTTGCATAAACAGAACCCCACTTTGATGGTTTTGCGAGGCCGAGACGGAAAGTCAAAGGTGTTTTCACTATCACATGAAGTTGGCGCCGAAAGAGATAACTTTTATGGAATATTTATATGAATATTTCAGGTTGACTCCCAGTTTTTATTTGCTGTTTGCACAGAATTTAAAGTGACAAATTATGTATTATTTACAGAGCCCATTTTTCTGTTTCATTTTACCTGCACTAAAGTGCGAAAGAGAGACAATTCCTAATTATTTGTTTCATAATTTTGTGAAATTTAATTCTTTAAGTATTTGCTTGCTGCTCAAGGTCAAGCACAATTACTTGTATTGCCAAATATATATTATATCAGCTGCTACGTATTAAAATGTATATATTTATGGTACCAAAGAGTATTACTATTTCACTTAAAAGTTTCTCAAAGTCCCCTTCACATTTCTTGCTGTTGTGCGGCTGTGCTTGGCATCATCAGGTTAGTGTTTAACCTCTGCAGAGTGCTGCAGTCCACTCAAAAAGTCTTTGACTTGCCATTCCACTACCCCTTTCGCCCAACTTTGGATCAAGGCAAAAAAGTGAGGCAACCAACCAGTAAACCAAGGCAGCCAGTCAGGCAGAGTTAACCAGTCGGCGTAGTCCTCATCATCCCCATCATCATCATCTTCCCAGGCGTAATCATCGCCGTAGTCGCTGCTGCTTGGCATAGCTTTTAACCACTCGGCTGGCTCTTTAACGCGTTAACGGGTTAAGTTGCCTTTTGTGACCATGTTTTTGTTTTAAGCGGTGCCTAAAACAACAGACATGCACAGAGAAAAGTATATTCTTACTGAGAGATATTGTAAGCTGAAAGTTTAGCACCGCAAATGGTCATATAAGAAGGATTTACATCTGAAAGCAATGAAATATATTCAATGATAAGTCACACCTTTTCAAATAATACATTTCTCCCAGTGATCCGGGAAAATGAAATTTAAATGAGGCGGTTCATGTGTAATTAGTCGCACAGACTTAGTCATAATTTGATGGGCGACTTGTTAAATGCCTCTGTGGCCACATTTTAAAGTCAATTCTGAGGTGACCAAAAGGCGCTGCCGTGGCAAACCACTAACGATTTATCCCATCCGCATTGATGTTTGCAACTCTAAAAACTTAATTTTCCCGGGGCGGCCACTTCAATTCTTTGACCGCGCTTTCATCTCACAGGCAAGATGGGAAAAAAGGGGTGAAATGTTGGTGAGTGACAGTGGCTGACGGCCCCCCTCTGAAGGCGTGGTGCGTTGTCTAGGCTTTCCTGCTGGTATTTTCCCTCCGCCTGTCGCACTAGCTGCGGTTTGGCGGAGCCTTCATTTTCCGTCAGTTTTTTCATAGCGACGTGCTTTAATTTTGAGGGATCTGTTTGGATTTATTTCTTTTTATTTTGTATTTACTTAAAGCATTCAATTTCAGGAATTATTTATGTAGTAAGCTTCATTCGTCTTCTCAAAATGCTGTCATTTTTAAAGAGCACCTTACAGTTTTTCTGAAAAAAGGTAATTTAGATAAATTATTGCTGTTGTCAACATAAAACATGTTATTTATAATTTTATAAACTATTTTTTATAGCATTTTTTAGGCTATTGTCTTTGCCTTTGCTACTGGATTATTACTTTATCAGCAAAGCATGTCTTATGCATCTTAAAGGGAAACAAACGCCTAAGTTTCCTGCCCGACAACGAACCCTATTTTCTCGTTTTCATTCCCGAGCATTTTTTCCACGCCCTCCGAGTCATTTTTCTCCCGCAGAACTTTGTCATAATTTTGCAGCGAGGCACGTCGACTTCTCCTGACTCCGCTGACTCCGCCGAGTCCCCGGATTCTCTGACGTCCTGCCCCTGCCCCGGGGCCTTGGCTAGGCTGTCAGCGTGATAACTCCTTTTCGTGTTAAACATTTTCAGCTTGCCTTGAGTGCGAGGGCGTGTGAGTGTGTGTGCGAAAGCTCTATGGGTTATGCAGCAGCTGTCGCACTATAGGCTGGATGACCACTTTTTCTGGCCAAAAACCCATTTTTCGAAAGTCCTTAAAATTAAGATTTAATGACGTCATTATGTTAGTATAACATCAGACTTCAATGTTACGTAACAGAAATTTTAACAGAGGCACGCTCTGTTAAGTTATCGGCTGTTAAAAACAGCTGTTCGGAGTGTCGTTACCACGAGCGCTTATTTTTGGGAAAAAGAGTCCGTTTAAAGTTTATAAAAAAAGGCACTAAACTTAGTACTTATTAATAAAGTGGTTATGGCATCGAAAAAGAGTGGTTTGTACTATATGTTTTCGTTTATTAAATGTTGGATTGCTTGTGATTGTCCCTGTAATTGAGTGTTTTTAACAGAGCTTTTGGGTGTATTAATCAATAACAAAAACTAATGTTTAGTTAGAGATATAAACGGAGTTTCACCTAGTTTCACCTTAATATTAATACTGGGTTGTAGGTAATTCAATTCTTGTTCATATGAATGTAAAATTAAAGTGCACTTTTGCGCACTTTCTGCGTAATTCACTTTTTAAGGTCACAACCTCAGGGAAAAAGCGTGAAAA
>VNJQ01003709.1:0-23056 GCA_008042515.1 Drosophila truncata | reverse complement strand
TGAGAAATAGCGAAACTCTGATTTTTTTATTATTACCCTGATTGTTCCTATGGCAGCTATAGGATATAGTCGGCCGATTTTCATGAAATTAAAACTAAAATTCTGAAAGAATATTAAGTGGCCAAATCTCAAATTTGATGAAAATATGTTAAGAAACAGCGAAGTTATGATTTTTTTTATTATTTTTCTGATTGTTCCTATGAGAGCTATAGGATATAGTCGTCCGATTTTCATGAAATTAAAACCGAAATTCTAAATTAATAATTAATGGCCAAATATCAAATTTTGTGGAGTTTTGTTGAAAACTGACAAAGTTATAATTTTTTTTCGAAAGTTTTACCGATCGTTCCTATGGCAGCTATATGATATAGTTGTCCGATCCGGCCCGTTCCGACATATTTACGAGTGAGAGTATATAGAAGACTAACTGCAAAGTTTCATTCAGATAGCTTTAAAACTGAGGAACTAGTTTGCGTAGAAACGGACAGACAGACGGACAGACGGACAGACGGACAGACGGACAGACGGACATGGCTAGATCGACTCGGCTGTTGATGCTGATCAAGAATATATATACTTTATAGGGTCGGAGATGTCTCCTTCACTGCGTTGCAAACTTCTGACTGAAACTATAATACCCTGCAAGGGTATAAAAAAGGAATATAATAAGTATTACTTTCTGAAATATTAACCCAATATAAATGTTAGTCTAAATAGCTGAATGCTTACTGGTAGTTCCAAATAGAACGCGTGAATTCGTTGTCCATCAGGGAAAACATAGCCTCGACATCGCCATTGTGCAGTCTGTCCGGTGCTCTCTCCAGATGCCACCGCGTAATCCTCGCAAATCCATGTTGCGGCCCAAAGGACCAAGCACCGAACTGAGCTGTAATTGTATGGAAACATTAGTTTATCGCACTGCTAAGGTCCTTGGTGTTGGCAAACTTACGAAAGACAAAGGGAATCCCACCACGTATCGCCTTTTTGCCATCGAAGGAGGCTAGCTTGCTGAGGGAAGACGAGATGGTTGATATGGGGAGAAAAGACTCGATTAATTCGGTTAGACGCTACTCGAAAATATTTCAGCCATAAAAACACTTGCAGACTCAGACAGACAGACATTCAGAAATTCAGAAATGCTATTAGCAGAAAAAAGTGTCTGGCAAAATGCTCCTTGTCCCTTTTTTTGTGTTTTGTTTTTCTCCTCTCGCTGAAGATGACGTTGCCCGGCGTTGGAACCTGCTTTCAGTTTCCTCTCAGCTAATTTGCCGACGCATCCATCAAGCTTCTCCTGCCTTTGGTTCCTTCTAAACTGCTGATTTTGTTTCTCCTTTAGTTTCTCTGCATCATTTGTAATCTGTTTTAGTTGTGGAACGCATTTGACAAGTAAAATGCCATTAATATCCAAGATTTTTTGACGTAAAGTGGGATTTTTGCAACTCTTTGACAATTTTAAATGACTTAAAGGAAGAATTTTAAATTAATATTGATACTTAATATTTAATTTAAAATGGTTTTTATGCAGAAAGGAGGGCTTCATTGTTGATAAAATTTAAGACTTTAAAATCATTTTCGGTTCGATTTAGATCGTTTAAATTTTGATTATTCTTATCAGTATTAAACCAGGTTTACTTGACATTGATGCATAAAATAAAAATAGTAAATTAGTTCATTTAGTTCCTTTCAGTCATTGTAAGAAAGTACAATATTTGTCATATCCTTAAATATCCTTGGTACAATCTAGAATTAGTTACTTTTTCTGCACTAAGCAAACGTACTTGCATTTAAATATGTATTTGGGACCGAAACCAGGCAAATAATTCATTTAGTTTTCAGTTTTCATCCTCGTTTCGTCCATGGCCATTGCCGGGTTCCCAGCCACTGCCGGTTTTTAGTGGGTTTCCAAATGCGGCGACAACAAAAACAGTTGAAAACTTTCCAGCAGACGGAACAAAAAATTGGTAACGAGCGAGAACGAGGGTCTAACGCTATAATGGGTTCGTACCTATTCGTGTGGGAGCGGCAAAAAGCTTCGGGATCCAAGAACCTGGCATTTGGAGGAGAGTTGGCCAGGCTTGGACCACTGTGCCAGCCGGAGGATTCGTGTAGTGGGGATTTATCGATCTAGCTTGGCCGCGCCAAAAACTCCATTCATAAAAACTTGCACATTGTTTTGCCCAGAAGGGAAGAAGAGGGAAGCCCAGAACCGGAGGAGTGGGCAGCAACAGTGCGAAAAAAACGGACATCAATGGAGGCAGGCAGGCAGCTCCACTGTTTGAATGCAAGTGCAGCGGCTCCTACCCGTCGAAGCCCCCGTTTGTAGCTCTGTCCCTCTGCCCCTGATTCCCTTCACCGCAGTGTTTTTGTGTTTTTGCCATTCGGTCGCCTTTGGTTCGGTTCGTTGGTTCGACGTTTGGGGCCGCTCGGTCCCGACGTGTTTTTTGTTGGGTGTCATACAAAAACATTTTGCCGCCAAACAGAATGGCTAAGGCTGCTCCTTCCCAACCAGCCCGGGCCCCTTCCCTAACTCTGTGTGTGTGTGTTTGAAACTTTGCGAATCACTTTTTTGGTTGCATGACCAACGCATACCGTGGGCTTGCGTAAGTTCGAGCTTAAAGTTTGGCCAGCGCGGCGTATGAGCAATATTTAATGGCTGCCCTGCTGCAAGGTCCACCATAGACTCACCTGACAAACAACTGTTCCTGATTGTTGACACGCCAGGAGACAACTGTGGCACCTGCAATCAGAGAAAGACAAATGAATAATTCGTTCTATTAAATTGTAAACACAAAACAGAAGAAAACAGAAACAGAAATTGATCTATCTATCGGTTAGAAGTATAGAAGTTCAAATTCTCTTGCCTAAAATCAGATGATGACACGTTAATCGATCCCCTACCATGCATAATTCGAGATAGACATCAAGGACGCGAATAAAAGCAAAAGGACAAAGTGTTCAGAATTCCAGCTATAGAGCGATGAGTGATCAATAGTTTTATGAATGAGAAAAGCCGAAAACTAAGCTAGTTCATCAATGAATGAAGTCGAAGCTGGATTTGCTGTGGGAATTAACCAACAACAAACGGCAGTGATAAGTACATGACGCACACACTTCTAACCCACATACTCACAGCGGGCCAACACACTCGTATTCGGGCACTGTATTGCGCCAGTAATAAGTAACTGGTCTATAGTCTAAACTGGCTAAAACCGACTGGTACAGTTAAAGCCTGGGATATAGGCTTGGGTTCCGGAATGGATCACAGCGTATGACGATGGCCCACGGCCAATGGGTGGGTGCGCACTTCAAGTGCGTGGGAGGATCAAGCTGCTGCTGCTGCTGTTCCCAAATTTTTGCCGAATCGCCTGAATGTGCGATGAGTACTAGTTTTCAGAATACGTTTTTTTTTTCTTTAATTTACTACGTTAAGTAGAGGTTGGTTTACTGAATTACACAGAATAACACAACAGAAAAAACCAAAATTTCTACTATTCCTATATCGGACACATTTTAAAAATAAATAGGTAATTACTATGCAGTTCCTATGGCATCGAAATACTCTGTGCATTTATAAATACTGGATACTGAAAGTCTATAACTATAAAAATAAGAGTTCACTACAATCCAAGAATATTTTTAACGATTGCTAGAGAAATGATAAAGGTATTCCCAGATATATTCAACTAATATGCTTTTTAGAAGGTGTCACTAATCTCCAATCTACAACAATAGATTAACAAAAGAATGGATATCATAGGTGCCTTTTTAATTTATTTTTTTTTTCTTCGGGTGTAACTACAAATGCTGTTGTGGCTCTGACTGTCTGACTGTTGCTCAAACCCGAACGAACGACTACGAAACTAACGTGGGCAGGCCAGACACAGCGAGTCGTAATTGTTGAAAGTACGCTGGGTACCAGCACACATCCATAGAGGTGCACATAGAGAGGGGCCTGCGAACACCTATGTGTGTGCCTATGTACACATAACGCCTAATCGAAATGTGCTGCGACGAGTAGGAGCTGGGAACAGAGCTCCAAGTTGGCCCAAGACCGAGCCGAATCAGTCCGATCGTCCGGAGCACTTATTTACCCCCAACAGCTTAGCTTTGGAGTGCCCGCTTCTGGCCGATCTCCGCTGATAAGATAGCCGAAAGCTCCGCAGTTGGTGCGTTTGCGTTTGGGGAACCTGTAGACAAGGTTGTTTTGAGAACGAAGTGATAACCTCCAGAGGTCGCGGGTACGTCAAATAGGGGGCGAAACGGGTTTCGAATTCGGAAACTCCCCGGGTTAACGAAAGTCCGTCCATCAGCTTATTAGCTTACTAGCCGCAAAGAGCTGGCCAATCATGCGCTAAAAATAACGCCAGCAACTTTTGGCAAAAGCCTGCACACAGCAGTTGTTGCCCTGTGTTTTCGTTAATTATGATTAATTGTTGCTTAGCTTATATCGCGAGACGCGCTGCTTCTGCTTACCGTGCATGTTGATGGTGCAGGTTGTGTTGTTGCCGCGATCCAAAACTACTACGCTGGTGGCTGCCATTGCGGCCGCTGTCGTGGCCATTTTGGATTTCTTGGCCGGCCACTAACGGTTCCTTACTCGATCGGATCCTGTGTGTGTGTGTATGTGTTGTGTACTGTTCTAGGCAGCGCCCTCTAGTGGTCTTCCCTCTGAGCTATATTTTTTCAAAACTGTTGCCGGTTCGCCTTAGCATTTAACGCCCGGGTGATCTGGATTTGGATTCAAACTGGCCTCTTGACTGTCAAGCGTCGATTGAACTTTAATTTGCGCATTTACATAATGTTTGCAAAAATTATTCTGCACACAAAGCAGCGCACTCACACTCGAAGGCACCGACACACCAGCCAGCGCGCACTCACACACACTCGCACGCACAGAGCGCAGCTTGAGTTTTTGTCAATGAACAAATACGTATGGAAAAAACTCGTGCAAAAAACGCCGGCAGACAAAGCGTCGGGATCCGGGCCTCTGATGTTGCCCCAACGAACGACCGATTGAAACTAAACCAGCTTACTCCAACTGGCTGGCTTTCTGTTGCCGGGCGATGTTAAGCCCCAAAAGCTCCATGGTCGACGGGGTAATGTTCTACATACTATACTGGTTTAAGCCAAGATTTCAGTTTAAAATAAATTAAATTAAAAATATATGGTGTTTAAATTATATATTTTTATTGAAATATTTATATTTTACATAAATCCTTCTGCTTTTTTATATTTTGGATTGTAAAGCTACATTTACCTTTAGAAACATAGGCTAATTTATTGCTAGTAAAGATTAGGTATCCTTAAACATTACTAACAAAATTCAAGGCCCTATAAGAATAGGGGATTCTCTATACGACTGAATGACTGAATAACTAAAAGTGAATTTTTATTCTTCATAACAATACAAGACAAAAGTAATATATTTAAATATTTTACCGTGTTTTCCGACTTAAAATGGTGAAAATCATACTTTTTTCTAATAAATATCCGTTCTCGCTAAAAAAAAAAATAATAATAAACAAAGTCCGTGTTATAGAAGAAGAAGTTGAATATTATCTACGACGCAGAAGCTAGTTAAATAAAAAAATATAATTAATGGACTTTGGCTTTGTAAGGGCAAATGCTCACAATGAGTCTGTTAACGTTTAAACGAGCAACAGCTGATTGTTATTTGGGCCAAGCCATTGCTATCGATAGAAAAAATAAAATTTTTATCGGAGCTCTGCACTACTTCCCAACAACAATTGTCCAATCAGAAAAGGTGTGGGCGCTGCTCGAAACGATTTAGTTAATCCTCAAGATGTAAGCAGTATTTAAGTTTTAATCCCGCCAATGAAATTCTTCGAGGGGTGTTCAATTTGCTGTGGCCTTCTCACTAATCCCCCCGCCGCTTACTCATTCCCAGAAATGTTGAGGCCGATAACGATTCCCGCGAGTAAGAAGAAGCACCAGTAGACAAGAGCAAAACGAACGGATTGAAATCATAATAAATAAATAGATATTCAACGCAAGATAACGAATCCAACACAATATGGCCCGGAAAATAGCTAAGTTCTACAAGCTGGACATCAACCGTACCGAGTGGGAGATCCCGGAGACATACCAGAACCTACAGCCCGTGGGTCAGGGTGCTTACGGACAGGTATGCAAAGCCGTAGTTCGGGGTAGCAGCACCAAGGTGGCAATCAAGAAGCTGGCCAGGCCCTTCCAGTCAGCGGTGCACGCAAAGCGTACGTACCGGGAGCTGCGCCTTTTGAAGCACATGGATCATGAGAACGTTATCGGGCTGCTGGACGTATTCCATCCGGGACAGCCAGCGGACTCGCTGGATCAGTTCCAGCAGGTGTACATGGTAACGCACTTGATGGACGCCGATCTGAACAACATCATACGCACGCAGAAGCTGTCGGATGATCACGTCCAGTTCCTGGTCTACCAGATTCTTCGCGGCCTAAAGTACATCCACAGTGCCGGTGTAATACATCGCGATCTGAAGCCCTCGAATATCGCGGTGAACGAGGACTGCGAGCTCCGCATTCTGGACTTCGGTCTGGCCCGTCCGGCAGAGAGCGAGATGACGGGGTACGTGGCCACGAGGTGGTACAGGGCGCCCGAAATTATGCTCAACTGGATGCACTACAACCAGACGGTGGACATTTGGTCCGTGGGCTGCATCATGGCCGAGCTGCTCACTGGTCGCACCCTCTTCCCGGGCACTGACCACATTCACCAGCTGAACCTGATCATGGAGGTGCTGGGAACGCCGGCAGACGAATTCATGAGCCGCATCTCCTCGGAGAGCGCCAGAAACTACATCCGCTCTCTGCAGGTCATGCCCCGCCGCAATTTCCGCGACGTCTTCCGTGGCGCCAATCCGTTGGCCATCGACCTGCTGGAGAAGATGCTCGAGCTGGACGCTGACAAGCGCATCACCGCTGAGCAGGCGTTGGCCCATCCCTACATGGAAAAATACCACGACCCGTCCGACGAGCAGACCGCCGCGCTGTACGACCAGAGCTTCGAGGAAAACGAGCTGCCGGTGGAGAAGTGGCGCGAGATGGTTTTTACCGAGGTAAGCTGCTTCAAGCCGACAGCCGCTTTCGCCGAACTGCTGCCCAAAGAGTAGCAGTACCTTCAGATCCAGCCCCTGTCCGTTCAATGATGCTATCTGTATACATTTAGATCGAGTCTTCTTTACGCCTAGTTAAAGCGGATGTGGCTAATCGAGATTTCTCTACTCGTCGAATGTAAACACAATCAGGAGGCTATTTATTCTAGAGCGATTTATATTTAGAAACGCTTCAGCGGCTGGATTTAAACAATTGGTTGTGCTGCTCACCGCAGAAACGCACATTAACCCCAACCGTCAGAGTGTCTGTATTTTTGAACCTCTGCTTTCCATTCGATGAGTACAGAAATGGCGTTTTGGCCTAGTAGCAATCCGGAATTGTTTCCAAAACACACAAAGTCACAGCCTTAATGTCCAGTTTAACTTCAGATTTGGTGTCGGTCTTAACACACAGTTCTTGTGAATAATAATCCTGTAAATGTGAGTAGTGTACATGTACATCCTAGTTCATAAGCATCTCGCGGCCAGTAACTATAAAAAGAGCACTAGTGTCTACATACGTTGAATCCAAATAAATGTGTGCTATGTATTTTACAAAAGTAGATCCTCCAGATATCTCTCAAATTCCTGCTCCCTGGAAGGCTGCTCCTGGGTGAGATCTGGTTGCTTGAGCCAAATTTTCTCGTCTGCCGAGGGCTCCTCCTGCTCCGCTTGCTTCTTTTCCGCCTCAACCTCAACTTCCAAGGCCGCGGTTTCCGCTCTATCATCTTCTTCGTCTTCGGTGGAGGAAGAGGCGTCCTCCTCCGCATCAAGCTTGCGTCGTTTGCGTTTTCTTTCAGCTCTGCGTTCCTCCTTTTCCCTGCGCCGCTGCTTTTTGTACTCCTTCTTTTTCGTGCGGTAGTTCAGCTGTTCTGTGTGCGTGGGACAAAGGCGTACCTAAAATAAATAAATATCTAAATAAACAGAAAGAAACTTGTAAAACTTTGAAGGCTACCTTAACCAACGCATTCAAGGGCGCTCCTTTCTCAATGTACTTGAAATTAACCTCCCAGCTACGAAGACCCGAACGCTCTCCGCAGTGCCGACTCCCGCACTGGAACTGCCCAATGCCGGTCACCACCTCCTGTTCCGTTCGCCACCGCAAGGCAATCTTATTCTCCTTGTAGCGGGACAAATCGGCTATGCAGTATTCCTTGAAAAGCTTCTTGTAGTACCGCAAGGCCAAACGCTGCTCCCAGCTTAGGGATTCGGTGTCCACTTCTTCATCGTCCTCCCACAGGAAGCGATGGTTTTCCCGTATCACGTCGATGTCTCTCTTATGTCGGCGCGATTCCGCCTCTGCCGGCGAATTCAGAACATAGTGGTTCAGAATATAGTTATGTCTCTCTTTCGACGAAAGATTGTTTAGATTTATTGGAAATAATTTTGAGTCGCTCATTGTTATTGTCGCAACTGAGTTTGATTTGCCAATTTTTTTTTATCGATATATCGATATGGAAGTATACGTCAGTGCCCAGCAATGACGATTTTACTTTTTTCACGCCAACTCACAAAAATTAAAGAAAACCAATTATTATTTTCCATATTTTGCGGTTAATGTTTTATATTTGACAAATCGTTAATTAGAGCTACTTCAAAATGCCTTTCTCTTACTTTTACAAATGGATAGCTTCTTTTTCTACTCATTTTTTGGTATATTGTTATGTATAGGCAATTTAGCCTTTTTCCAGCCGACTTTTTAAACTGAATTACTCGAAAAATATACTATATGCATAATGCATTGTGCACAGTCTGTAGTCCATGCAGTCATTAGGGCGTTGGGGAACGTATCTCATTACACACGCCACCACATACAATAATACGATATAGATGCTTGATCCCCTTGCAGTTAGGGGAAATTGGGGCCAAACACTAGAGGTGTGTATGTACATATGAACGATAGATTTCCGCTACAAATTTTTAGCACATCACAAAGGGCAGTTGGGTGACGACGCCTCGTCACAACAAAAGTGAAAATAAAAAATTAAAAGAATAAGAAGAGGAGCCCAGGGGAAAGCGGATCCCATCATTTATCAATGGCTTGCAGTTGCAGCCCACTGTTCTTTGTCTTTCTGCGAAAGAACCTGCTATACTTGCGGTGTAATTACTTGCCACTGTTGTGCATCTCCATCGGTCTCGTCGCGGTACCATGGGGTTATTTGCACTGGTCTGTCAAGCCCACTGTGCCCCAATTGACGGACTTCGAGCCCAAAAATGAAGTGAGTAGAAAGTCCCCTGCGTAATGCGGAAGTTCGCACTTACGTATTTACATTGTTGTTATCTTGGGTCCCATGACCGCGATTGTATTACTAATGCCACTATTTCTATCGTCCAGATGGTACTAAAACAATTGTACTTCCCCGGCAATGATTTTGACCATGTATACTATGCGCCCAGTACCGAAAATGTGGAGGACATTGTGGACCTTCTACGCCTGGACTTGCAGATTGCCCCAGAACGTAAGTAAATGCATTAATTTTGAATTCTGAATTAATGACATGATAATCTTTCTGACTAAGGCTTTCGTGCTTACAATAGCACTTCCGAGATGCAACTGGAGCTAGAACAGCAGTGCAGAGGAAGCTGCTTCGCTATCAACTTTGAGAAAGTGCCCAACCGCGGTGATGCCGGAAAATTCCGATATAGCTTAAGCTCGAACCATATGCGCCTATCGCCCAGGAAGCGATTCGTAAATGATGAGGAAATCAATCGCCAGAAAGGTACGTCTTCCCCGTTCGGCATCTTTCCTATTGTTTTCGATCAACGATCTCTTCTTTGTTCTTTTAGACGACGATGACTACATTCGGTCGGGTTTCCTAACCCTCCAGCTGGTACTGGACAAACAGTATATGAAGTATCAGAGGCTGGAAGCAAACTACAATATACTGGTCAGTTCCATGCCCAACTTGGAGGTAGCAAGCATGGACAGTCACCGGCTTACTTACTTTGGCACCTTGTTCAGCGTCATTTTCAGCGTCGTTCTGCTGAGCACCTTCGTGGTTCCCTTTGTGGAGGAGAAGCAGAACGGGTTGAAGGAGTTCCTCAACCTGGTTACGCCCATGAGTTTCCTCAACGGCCTGACATTCTTTCTCATCCGTCTGGTGTGCTATGCGGTGCTAGTTCTCTTCGTCCTCATCCTGGCCTATTGCAACGAGGCACTAGGACTGATACACTTCGCCTACGTCGCTGTATTGTTCTTGCTTTACATTCTGGCCACCATGTCATATGCATATCTTATATCGGTTTGCTTTCATTCAGGTAATCAAACATTCTCTCGCTTGATTAATCATCATTACTTGACCTGCTTACTTCCTTTCAGTATTTTATGCAAAGATTGGTGGCCTGGTAATGTTGATCATTCCATATGTGTTTACCTTTGTTCGCAGCTGGGCCACCGGCCTGGCTTTCTTCTTCTTTAGCACCAATGCCTTTTTAGAGGGTCTGGACGTTTTCCAGACATTCTCCAACAAGCGTAAGTCTTACACAGTCACAATGCGAGGACATTTTTTAAATTTATAACTTAACTGTGCTTGTAGATCGAACATTTTGCGGAGATGACCTCTTCCGTGAAATCAAATATGACTCAAGTCGGATGTTCTGGATTTACGTTGATCTGCTGTTCCAATCTCTCATGTACGCCCTGGTCTATAACTACTTGGGTTGCGTGTTTCCCGGTCCAGGCGGATTGAAGCGCCCATTTCTCTTCTTTTTAGACGTAAGTAGAATTCTGTGTTTCATAATCTAATATCGGTTGCCGGTTCTGATCGAATCCCAATAAGGGACGAATATTAAAAGGAAACGTCGGATGTAACATGTCGGTAAAAATATCGCGTTTAATATTAAAAATATCGTAAATTTTGATGGCGAACCAATATCGACAAATACTCCTTACTTTATCTGTTTAGTATACGAATTTATTGGTCTAATATTTTAAAAGAATATCGATTAATCACTCATATCTCAATCAATTCATATTTTTTTAATTTTTATATTTATTCTGTGAAACGTCCAATATAATTAGCTAGAAATAAGCCTTTACTATCACTTTCGGATTCGGTTACTTTTAGCGACGGTATCACTTGCGGTTTCGGTGAATTTTAGCGACGGTTTCGGTTCCCGTTCGGTTAAATCTATTAGAAGCGGAAATCTCACTTTTTCGGTTATGTTTTCCCAACTAAGTTGACCATAGCAAGGACTTAAGTTGATTTTCCAATTCCTGAATTTCTAGCCCAAAACCTATCAGAAGAGGCAACGCAACGAATATACAACGGCACCAAGAGGCACCCAAGCCATCATTATTACGGAGCTGTGCAAAAAGTTCCAGACAAGTAAACGAGAAACGCTGATTTCTGATAACTTAAGTATGACAATAAACAACAAGGAGATTACTGTTTTGCTGGGCCACAATGGGGCCGGAAAGACGACAATGATGAACATGATAATGGGTGAGCATATGGGCTTTACTTTGCATAATATCAAAGGCATGCTGAACTTCAATTTTTCAGGACTTGTGCCGAAGGATTCGGGTAAGATAGTTGTCTGCAGTGAGCGAGACGTGGCTTCGTATCGCCACCTGATCGGCTTCTGTCCCCAGCACAGTGTATTTATGAGCTATATGACCTGTCACCAGCACTTGAAGTTCTTTGCCCAACTTCGCGGAGAAACTCGCAGCAATGCCCGTAGATGGGCGGATGAGAAGCTCATGAAGTTGGGGCTGAGTGACAAACAGAACGAGTTTGGAAGAAACTTATCCGGTGGCATGAAGAGGCGTTTATCCCTGGGCATTGCCATTGCTGGAAATACCAAGTAAGGAGACAGCTGCTTAGATCCCTTCGAAAACCATACTAATACTGATATTTTTTTGCAGAATTGTTATTCTCGACGAACCGTCATCAGGACTGGATATTAACTCACGACGCGAACTGTGGGACATCCTGTTGAATCTGCGCAAGGAGAAGGCCATTCTAGTGACCACCCACTACATGGAGGAGGCCGAGGTGCTTGGCGACACCATCTGCATTCTCGCCAATGGCAAGTTGCAGACTACGGGATCCCCGCTAGAGCTGAAGCGCAAGTCTGGCATCGGCTATCGCTTGAAACTGGAGGTCAACGAGTTTACATACCATGAAAACGAGATAATGCAAATAATACGCGACTATGTGCCACCGGCGTACGTTCTGGTAAGATAATCAAATATAACAAATTGACTTTGAATGAGATATTCTTAACTATTTATTATATTTTCTATTTAGAATGTGGTGAAACCGACCGCAAACATCTGTCTGCCCTATGTGTATAAAAAACAATTCCCAGAAATGCTACACAAGCTTGAGTCCAACATGAATCAGTTGGGCATTCAAACAATTTCCATGACCGACACAACCCTGGAGGATGTATTCTTAAAGTAAGCGACTTCCAATGACTTACGTTTAGGGATTTACAAAAATTATCATTTGCAATATTTCAGGTGTGCCGGTGAGCAAGACCAGGTGGATACTCCAGACGGATCTCGGAATGATATGCCGCTCTTGAATCCCTATAAGCGTCTGCCCAGCCAACACGTTGAGCCCAGCCTGTTGCAGCTTTGGCTGGCTGTGTTTTACAAGAAGTGGACGTTTCTTTCGCAAGAATGGCTGTATTCTATGATCATGGTGAGCATTATTAGTGGTCTGGTGACTCAATAATACATATATATTTATATTTTCACAAAAAGTGCGCTTTATTTTTTTTATAAATTTACAACTTCGATGTAACGTTGTTTACGACATTTTTGATTTACTATAAATAACATTTCCCCATAAGCACTCTGGCTGCGCTGTGGCTGTACTTGTCTGATAAGAAATGATGATTAGGTTGCATTACAGCTTTACAATAGTTTTCCATTGTTAATCTTTCCGTCAGCTATGCATTCCCTATGTATGCGTTTTTTGTGCTATTCTCGCGATGCACGCCATGTCCGTAGTGGAAAACGAGGAGGCTTTGTCGCTGAAACTTAATCAAATGGGCAGTGGAATCGTCTACATATACAATCCCACGGGACACCATGGTCAAGTGGAGCAGCAAATACGTCAGCAGATCGAGCTAAATGGCATCACAGCAAAAACAATGCAGGTCCGTGGGGATAACGACGTTAAAAATGGTGAGTAATTCAATTCGTGCTGGGAATTCAAATAATTGTATGTATATACTTGTCGCTTCATTTAGAATCTCTCGACTTACAACGCGATAACTTGGCCGATTTCCTCGAACAAGTGGTGGGCATTATTGACATGTACGACCACGGGAGCGGCACCGACGGAGCGACGCCCACAATAAAGATCTACTGCTCCGGAAATCGCTACCACAGCTCTGTGGAACTGATTAACTTGGTGAACTCCGTAATGCTAGGGCTTGAACAGCCAGGGTCAGATATAGACGCGACCTATGTTCCTATACGACGTTTTATCAGCGACATAAGCGCCTCCCGGCTGGAATACTATGCCGTCATCGTGTCCGTGGGAATGTTCTTTTGCATGTTCTACTTCATTTATCTGCCCTTCAGGGAATATGCGAACGGTTTCCGCAGGCTTCAGACCATGTCACGATTTACCTATTGGGCGGCCCACTTCACTTTCGATGTGCTGACTCTGGCTGTTGTCTGTGTGACGCTGCTTCTCCTGCAACAGTTGTTCATGCCCGCTGAGCTATATTCCACGGTGGAGCTGAGGATGATTTCGGCGAGTATCTTTTTCTACGGATGCAGCTATCTGCCAATTCTATATGCGTTGGGCAACAACTTCAAGTCCATATCGACCATATCCACCTACCTGCTGCTGATGCTGATTGTGTCGGGTAAATGATTCTATTTCTGGGATGTATTAATTATTTAAATAAAATAAATCCAATTATTTCTTTTCTAGCCATCGCCCCTCTAATCACCTCCAACACCGCGGCCGCAATGAAATTGCACGAGACAAAGATTGCATTCTTGTGCTTCCTGCCGGACTTTAATCTGAACCATCAGCTTCGCATTATCAATGAAAACTTCATTACTCGCCGACGGGTCGCGGGTCCAGGGAAAATACAGCATTTACTCAGCGAGGAGGTTTTCTTTGCCTACGCCACTGCGGTGTGTGTGCTCGTCATGGCGTTCTTCACCGTCGTCCTAGAACACATGTATCTGCGTCGTAAAGTGCAGGTCGCCTTCTTCCGAAATATTTCAATGTTCACACAGAAAAAGAACTCGTTGCGCACCAGTCCCAGCGGCACGCACCTGTCCATTGATTGCGCCAAGGAAGAGCAGTTGGTCAGAGAGCTAATCGAGCGCCCGTCAGACGGCTATCCGCTGGTTGTGAGTGGCCTTCGCAAGAAGTACCAGGATAAGGTGGCTGTCAATGGACTGAGCTTTGCGGCACAGCGGGGCGAGTGCTTCGGTCTGTTGGGCGTTAATGGAGCGGGCAAGACCAGTACATTCCAAATGATCGCTGCTAATTTGGCACTCGACGGCGGAAGTATCCGCATAGATGGCATAGATATTCAACAGGATGAAGTAGCCTACCGTCACCGCTTTGGCTACTGCCCGCAGTATGATGCACTGAACAAGTTTATGACGGCCGAACAATGCTTACACTACATGGGCCTGCTGCGTGGCTTGAACAGCTCCGGTGAGGGGCCGGCTAGCGTCAAGGAAAACGTAAAGTACTGGCTGGAAAAGATGCATCTGACGAAGTATCAGCAGGTAGAGGTGCGCCATTATTCGGGCGGCACAAAGCGCAAGCTACTGGCTGCCATGGCCATGATCGGGGCACCCACGTTGGTGCTCCTGGACGAGCCTACTACCGGCGTAGATCCAATCTCGAGACGATTTTTATGGCAGTGCATTAAGGACTTTCAAGGACAGGAACGAACTGTGGTGCTTACGTCGCACAGGTAAGCAAATTTGTCGAATAATATACGGTAGTTTCCCGCAGCATTTTCGAGTCTAAAATTATTACAAATTATGTATTATATATTAACCGTTTCCATTTCTTTTGTTAAAAGCGCTTTTTTACACTGCTTACCTGCAAGGGAAAATTATAATCGGCTTGCCGAAGTTAGCTTCCTTCGCTGTTATAGTTTGGTTTCACGTCAAAATTATCTCTTTTAAAACTCTTCAACAAATTAAATACTTAAACAAGTGTTGATTATATTTTTATAGTATGGACGAGTGCGAGGAGCTGTGCAATCGACTGGCAATTATGGCGCACGGTCAGTTCAAGTGTCTGAACAATATCTGCGCCCTAAAGCGTTTGAGTGGCTTCACCATTAAACTTAAAATGAAGGAAAGCACAGAATCCGAGTCGAATGTGGACACGGTGACCGGTATGCTAAAGTCACAGTTCCCGGGACTGGAGCTACGGGAGAACCACGCCGGCACTCTTACGTACTTTGTGAGCACACAGGAAAGCGTAATCCATTGGTCGGATGTGTTCAAGATAACGGAGGATTACCTGGCCGATCGGCTAGGTGACATTATTGAGGATTACTCTGTAAACGAGTGTACGCTGGAGGATATTTTTCTCAAGTTCGACAAACAGGATAAATCCCAATTAACGTCACGGCAATCGTCGGTGCAGAGAAGCCCGGAAGCCCTTAGCCACGTATGAGCGGGGGTTAGATGGCATATCGAAAAGACTGAGCACAAAACTGTCGTCGGGGGGATCACTTCTGCCTTTCCCGCGGCACCATCTCTCTATATATCACCTGTAAAAATTCCATTTTACACGTTACTTTGTATTCAGTATTCATTTTAAAAAAGAATCTCACACAGAAGAAAAGGCACATGTGATCCTCTCGACTGGCACTCACTTGGACTCAGTTCTGTCGGCAGGATTTTTCTACTTAACCGTATGCATGTGTGTGTAAAGACTAATATCAAAGACATTAATCGTGTGAAAGAGATATGAAAAAATAATATTTATTTATTATATTCGTTACTTTAATACTTTTAGATACTACATTTTCAATAAAAAATAAATAATATTTGAAAAAAAGTTCAAAAATATTTTTTCACTGTACGGCCTTTAAAATACTTCCTTGCCTTAATTTTAAAAAATTTGATCTTAAGATAAGTTCGATTTTTACACAATGCTTAGATTTTGTAGATTACGAGTATAATTATAATTTGATTTTTATTTCATAAAGTTTAAGTTTTCATAAAGTTTTTTAGAAATCGCCACAACGAAAGTGGAAGCCAGTTAGACAAACTTGTTTTCTACATTTTTAAATGCAAAATATGTACATATATTACCGTTTGGGAAGGTTTGGGAATGAAATAAAAAAACAATATTGAAAAATTTTAAAATTAAACAAAAAATTACATTTTTTATTTTCAATATATTTAATAGAATTCCAAATTTCTTGTAATATAAAATTCCAATTTACTACAAATATTTTCCGTCATTTCATGTTTATAATATAATTATTAAAACTGGCGCAGGAAAATACGTTAACAACCTGGAAACAGGTTATTTGGATATCGATAGCAAATGCGATAAGAGGACTTTCCCTATTATTCGGATTGTAGCCAGTGCTGCCAGACCAATTAAAAAGTCACATTTAATAGTGTTGGATAGTTTCGTTACTGATGACGTTTTTTCGCATTGTATTTGTATTTTGAAGAATATTTTAATGTGAAAAAGTGTGATATTTGCAAAATGCAAACTCACACAACACGCTAGTAACACGCCAAGTGCCGCGTGTCCACACCCAACTCGAGGAGAACACCCCTGTCCAGCTGGCAGAGGTCACCAGAAGGCAGCAGCGAAAGTTGCGTTGCTGTCGTTTCCGCACTCGCAGCGCGTTGAGTGAAGGAGAGGGAGGAGCGGAAAGTTGGTCGGAAGCGGAGAGAGGGCAAGGGCGAACGAGAACCGGAGGCGGAGGAGGAACGGAAACTCACCCATCGGAGGCGACCTTGGGAGTGGCAGCGGCCCAATATGCACAACAACTCCACGAAGACCAAGGAAATGTTTATCGTGCGTGCCCTAGAAAAGATCCTTGCCGACAAGGACATTCGGCGCTCTCACCATTCGCAGCTGAAGAAGTCCTGCGACTCGGCGCTGGAGCAGATCAAGGCGGAGCTGATCAGCGCCGGACAGATCGCCGAGGGCAACGAGCTGCCCTGCGCCGCCCTCCCGCTGCCAAAGAACGATGCGGCGAGCATCATCAATGCGGAAACCTACTTCTTGCCCTTCGAGCTGGCCTGTAAAAGCCGCTCGCCACGAATCGTGGTCACGGCCCTAGACTGTTTGCAGAAGCTGATTGCCTATGGTCACCTCACCGGTTCTATCCAGGACTCGGCGAATCCCGGTCACCTGCTCATAGACCGCATCGTAGTGACCATTTACGGATGCTTCAGTGGGCCCCAGACGGATGAGGGTGTCCAGCTGCAGATAATCAAGGCGCTCCTCACGGTGGTCACCTCGCAGCATGTGGAGATACATGAGACCACGCTGCTCCAGGCGGTGCGCACTTGCTACGACATTTACCTGTCCAGCAAGAATCTGGTTAACCAGACGACGGCCCGAGCAACGCTTACCCAAATGCTAAACGTTATCTTCGCCCGCATGGAGAACCAGGTATACGAGCTGCCGCCTCCGACTTCGCATCCGATGAACGGCAGCATTCACTCCGAGGACTGGACCAATGGCAGTGGAGGAGAGGAGGCCTTAGGTGATGCCGACGAGGTCATTGCCTCCGAGATACTGGCGGAGATCATAACAGGTGCGTGGTAGAGGTAACGCCTTGAATTTGTGCTCAAAGTTTATAAATCAACTATTTGAACCAATAAAGAGGCATGAGTCAGGCCGAGTAAATTTCCGATAAGGCGTATGCGGCGCTCCTCCCACCCTGGTGTTGATTACTCAATTAATATTTCTGATTTATTCCAGCCGCCTACAATGAGGCCACGAAGGATCTGGAAGCCGGCGGAGATGCTGAGCCCATTGTCAATGGAAACGACTCCTCGTCGCACTCGGATCACGACAGCGTGGAACTGCACAGCGAAAACGATGCAGTGGTCACGGCCAAGTTCACGCACATTCTGCAGAAGGATGCCTTTCTAGTGTTCCGTTCCCTGTGCAAGCTGTCGATGAAACCGCTGCCAGAGGGTCATCCGGATCCGAAATCACATGAACTGCGCTCGAAGGTGCTGTCGCTGCACCTACTCCTGCTCATTCTGCAGAATGCCGGACCGGTCTTTCGCTCGAACGAGATGTTTATCATGGCCATCAAGCAGTATCTATGCGTGGCCTTGTCCAACAACGGGGTGAGCCTTGTGCCCGAAGTCTTCGAGCTGTCGCTGTCGATTTTCGTGGCCCTGCTGTCCAACTTCAAGGTGCACCTTAAGCGGCAGATTGAGGTATTCTTCAAGGAGATATTCCTCAACATCTTGGAGGCGAACTCTAGCAGCTTCGAGCACAAGTGGATGGTGATACAGGCGCTGACACGGATCTGTGCCGATGCCCAGTCGGTGGTGGATATCTATGTGAATTACGACTGCGACTTCTCCGCAGCAAACCTTTTCGAGCGCCTAGTCAACGATCTGTCGAAGATTGCCCAGGGACGGCAGGCCCTCGAGCTGGGCGCCAATCCCATGCAGGAGAAATCCATGCGCATTCGCGGCCTGGAGTGTCTTGTTTCCATTCTTAAATGCATGGTGGAGTGGAGCAAGGATCTCTATGTTAACCCCAACATGCCTGCTCCCGCCCTGCAAGTGCAATCGCCAACGGCCACAGACCAAGATCAAGCCGATATAACCATTCAAACCGCACACAGCGGCTCCAGCCACAGCCTCAACTCGAATCAGGAGCAGCTTCAGGATCTGCCCGAAGCGCTTGAGGAGCGCAAGATGCGCAAGGAGGTCATGGAAACGGGCATTGAGCTTTTCAATCGTAAGCCGAAGAAGGGCGTCCAGTTTCTGCAGGAGAAGCAGCTGCTGGGACCCAGCTGTCAGGACATTGCCCACTGGCTGCACGAGGACGAGCGATTGGATAAGACAGTCATTGGTAATTATCTGGGAGAAAACGACGACCACTCCAAGGCAGTGATGTGCGCCTATATCGACGACTTCAACTTTCGCCAGTTAGAGGTAGTGGCCGCTCTAAGGATACTTCTCGAGGAGTTCCGACTGCCGGGCGAGGCGCAGAAGATAGATCGGCTGATGGAGAAGTTTGCCAGCAGGTACTGCGAGTGCAATCCGCAAAACCAGCTCTTCCAGAGCGCCGACACGGTCTACGTTCTGGCTTTCAGCATCATCATGTTGACCACGGACCTCCATTCGCCGCAGGTCAAGCACAAGATGACAAAGGAGCAGTACATCAAAATGAATCGCGGCATCAGCGACAGCAAGGGGGACCTGCCCGAGGAGTATCTTTCCTCCATCTACGACGAGATTGCCGAGCACGAGATCAAGATGAAGAACAACTCGGGCATGCTCCAACAGCCTAAGCCAATAGGCAAGCAAGCCTTCATCACGGAGAAGCGACGCAAGCTGCTGTGGAACATGGAAATGGAGGTCATTTCCCTGACGGCCACCAATCTGATGCAGTCCGTTTCCCATGTCAAGTCGCCCTTCACCTCGGCAAAGCACTTGGAGCACGTCCGTCCCATGTTTAAGATGGCCTGGACGCCCTTCCTAGCCGCCTTTTCGGTGGGTCTGCAGGACTGCGATGATCCGGAAATAGCATCCCTCTGTCTAGATGGAATCAGGTGTGCCATTCGGATCGCCTGCATCTTCCACATGTCGCTCGAACGGGACGCCTATGTGCAGGCCCTGGCGAGGTTCACCCTTCTGAATGCCAACTCTCCGATTAACGAGATGAAAGCTAAGAATATCGACACCATCAAGACGCTAATCATGGTGGCCCACACAGATGGCAACTACCTGGGCAGCAGCTGGCTGGATATCGTCAAGTGCATCAGTCAGCTGGAGCTTGCCCAGCTAATTGGGACCGGGGTGCGGCCTCAGTATCTTTCTGGGGCGCAAACCACGCTAAAGGACTCCTTAAATCCGAGCGTAAAGGAGCACATCGGCGAGACGAGTAGCCAGAGCGTGGTGGTGGCCGTAGATCGCATCTTCACCGGTTCCATGCGATTGGATGGTGATGCCATCGTCGACTTTGTGAAGGCCCTGTGTCAGGTTTCGGTGGACGAACTGCAGCAGCCGCAGCCAAGGATGTTCTCTCTGCAGAAGATCGTTGAGATTAGTTACTACAACATGGAGCGTATCCGTTTGCAATGGTCGCGCATTTGGCAGGTGCTGGGAGAGCACTTCAATGCCGTCGGCTGCAACAGCAACGAGGAAATCTCCTTCTTCGCCCTGGATTCGCTGCGTCAGCTATCGATGAAATTCATGGAGAAGGGCGAGTTCAGTAACTTTCGTTTCCAGAAAGACTTTCTGCGTCCCTTCGAGCACATCATGAAGAAGAATGCATCTCCGGCTATTCGCGACATGGTGGTGCGCTGCATCGCCCAGATGGTGAATTCACAGGCGCATAATATTCGCTCTGGCTGGAAGAATATCTTCAGCATCTTCCACCTGGCAGCAGGAGACCATGAGGAGCCGATTGTGGAGCTCGCCTTTCAGACTACTGGCAAGATCATTGGAGACTTGTACCAGCGACAGTTTGCTATCATGGTGGACTCGTTCCAAGATGCTGTAAAGTGCCTGTCCGAGTTCGCCACCGCCCGCTTTCCGGATACCAGCATGGAGGCCATCCGGCTGGTGCGCACCTGCGCCCAGTGCGTCCACGAAGCTCCTCAATTGTTCGCTGAACATGCTGGCATGGAGAATGACGCCTCAGTGGCGGAGGAGGATCGCGTGTGGGTGCGCGGCTGGTTCCCCATGCTCTTCTCGCTCTCGTGCGTGGTCAATCGCTGCAAACTGGACGTTCGAACCCGAGCCCTCACAGTGCTCTTTGAGATTGTGAAGACGTATGGGGAGAGCTTCAAGCCCAACTGGTGGAAGGATCTGTTCAACGTCATCTTCCGCATCTTCGACAACATGAAGCTGCCGGAGCACGTGACCGAGAAGTCTGAATGGATGACGACCACCTGCAACCATGCGTTATACGCCATCATAGATGTCTTCACGCAATACTTTGACGTTCTCGGCCACTTGCTGCTGGAGGAGCTCTTCGCCCAGCTGCACTGGTGCGTTCAGCAGAGCAATGAGCAGCTGGCACGATCCGGCACCAACTGCTTGGAGAACTTGGTCATCTCAAACGGCTTTAAGTTCAACGAGTCCACCTGGGACAAGACCTGCCAGTGCATCCTGGACATATTCAACGCTACACTTCCCCAGGAGCTGCTGAGCTGGCGGCCCAAAGCACATTCCAGTAACAATCAACCCCAGGATCACATCCAGTTCGAGGCGCTGCACATTCGTTGTGTGGTGCAGTTGGAACTGATTCAGACCATGGACAACATCGTCTTCTTTCCGGCTACATCCCGGAAGGAGGATGCCGAAACACTGGCCCAAGCAGCTGCGGACCTAACTGGCGGAAGAAACGGATCGCAGGCACAGCTTCTCGAGTGCCAGCGGGAGGAGCAGGGAATGTACGGTTACTTGAGAACCCGACAGCTGCTCACACTGGCCGACTGCTTGATGCAGTCTCATCGGTTCGCCAAACGCTTCAATGCCGACCACGATCAGCGTAGCCTTCTGTGGCGCGCAGGCTTCAAGGGTTCAGTTAAGCCGAATCTGCTAAAGCAGGAAACCTCGTCGCTGGCCTGTGTTCTGCGCATCTTTTTCAAGATGTACGGCGATGAGAATCGACGCAGCGACTGGCCGGGAATCGAACAGGAGCTGGTTCAGGTGTGCAAAGAGGCGCTGGGCTACTATTTGAGCCTGCAAAGCGAGGCCCACCGGGATGCCTGGACATCGCTACTGCTGCTCATCCTGACGCGACTGCTAAAGATGTCCGATGCAAGGGTAAGCTTAAAATTTGTATAAACATACATCTACTTTTAAGAAAATAACTGTTACTAGACTGGTAAAATTAGTGAGAACCGCAGCCGCTAAGGAAAATATTTTTGCTGTCTTAGATAAAGTCTGGAGACTTCGTTCAACGATCAATCGATTTCTTAATTTTTCTTTAAATTTTTCTTTCTCTGCTGATTGAAAATAAGCGAGTTGTTCACCAAGACCAAACCAACATATATTCAGACTAGAAGCAAGAGCATTATTTTTCAGTTACGAGTTTGTTTTAAATATAATATTTTAAACAGTGAGGACAAAATCAATCGATAATGTGTCGATATTTGACGATGTCGATGAATAAATGTATCTTTTAACGTTGCGATGTCTCCCCTAAATTTAGATTCTACTTAATTTATTAAGAAATATACTATATAAAAAAAACAAGAAAGGAAAGCTAACTTCGGGCGGGGCCGAAGTTTATATACCCTTGCAGAATATTCTTCAAAAACACAAAAGATGGGCAATTTTCGATTTTTCAGTTATATTATTATATCTATAGCTATATCTTATAGTCGGCCGATCCTGATAAAATTTGGTTTGTCGTAGTATTTTGCCAAAAATAGCATTCTTACTAAATTTGAACTCTATAACTTTAAAATCGCCGAAGTTATAGCATTTCCGATCAATCAGTTATATGGCAGCTTTAGGATATAGTCGGCCGATCCCGGCCGTTCCGACTTATATACTGCGTGCAAAGGAAAGAAGGGTGTGTGCAAAGTTTCAAGTCGATAGCTTTAAAACTGAGAGACTAGTTTGCGTAGAAACAGACAGACGGACAGACAGACGGACAGACAGACGGACAGACAGACGGACATGCTTATATCAACTCAGGAGGTGATCCTGACCAAGAATATATATACTTTATAGGGTCGGAGATGTCTCCTTCACTGCGTTGCACACTTTTGACCAAAATTATAATACCCTCTGCAAGGGTATAAAAATATATA